>BQKN01044483.1:0-13437 GCA_022839385.1 Asparagus kiusianus
GCATTATACACTAATGTAACATATATGCCCACAATTAGATTTAATCCAACAAAATATACACGAAAGTATAGATCCCATCAACATCAACATCACACAAATGTCAAGTGGAAGAAATACTATATTATTAAGTCCAATTCACGATTAACCAATTCATGATTAACTCATGAATGTCATTCTAATAAATATATACTTTAGAGAATTTTATTATATCGAGTAGTAATAATATACATTTTATAAAAAATACCCTCAATTAAATAATATGTAATCGGAAAATCTAGGCCTTACAATTTGTCACGATTTCATCAACCCTTCTTGTCATGAATAGAGCTATAAAATTGCTTGTTTGCAGTTCGTCATCATGTACAAATCAAGGTACACTTAGTATGCATTTCTGGGTGCGTCTCATTTTATATGGAAAATGTTAGAGGCACACCTCCTAACCACACCTACAATCACATTCCTTTCTCGCTACAGTACACTGGGGCCCACATGAGAATTTTAAAAAAAATTCTCATGTGGGTCCCATTGCACTGTAGCGAGAGAGGAGTATGGTTAGAGGTGTGGTTGGAGGTGTGACTGTAGCCCCTCCCTTTTCTAACTGCCAAGATATCGCAATCACAAGCAGGAACAAGCTCAATATTAACTAAGCAACAGTATGGACATGATCAATACAGCCAACAGGTTCATGATGAAAACAACTCTTTAGTCAATCATTAATAATTATTAAACATAGAAAACCTGATATTCTTTAGTATTTAATAATTAATAGGGTATTTAATCATGTAAGCAGGTTAAGGATGATCTAGGACAAGGATCAACTCTCCAGATGTCAACATCTATATCAACAATCGGGCTCTCCCTTTGATCGCAGACTACTGTTGGCAGTCGGTCGAATCTCTTGACCTTGACCATCAGTGCCAGCCGCTAGTGGTTGAGGCTTTGAACCTCGACCACTAGCAATCAATAGTTACGGTCAGGTCGCTGCACCCATATTTTTTGCGGTTACCAATGGCGTTGGTCGTGCTAGTGGTCACTATCATGCTGTTTCATTTCCATTCATCGTCATTTATCTTTAACGTCAATATACCTGATATATCTTGGGTTTACTGTAAGCGTTAAAAATTGCCTATTGGTTCCCACATACAGCTCAAGATAAAGAGAACATGATGAACGTCATCACCCGAGTCAAAGAAGATTATCTGACGCCGATAGAGCGCATGAAGCGAATCGGTAAAGTGCATAAGTCAACAAAGTGACGAAACACGCGTGAAGGGGGAAAACAAGCAAATGATACAAATAGCCAAAATGGTTAAAAAGACACAACAACAGGCCCAGAGGCTCGAACGCATGAGAGTCACCAAATGGTGACTCGCACCCATGCGAGTCACCAAATGGTGGCTCGCACAGCTCCGAGCCACCATGACGTATTTGGCTTCCAAAAACTTCCCAAAACACGTATTTTAATGTTTTATTAGAATTCTTTCATCACAGGACCTCCCTAACCGTTCTGAAGCTATCCTTAAGTGCGCTTGGGCGGTTATCAACTGCAGATGACGTCAAAACACTTAATCTTATCAGAAAACGCGGTGACAAAAGACTATAAATAAAAGCCTAAGGTCTTCATTAGAGAGGATCTGAACTCTGAGGGTGATGCGTTGTCCAATTGAACAGTAGACCATGAATTTCATAGGAGAATTGGCAGATCTTGACGAACTTTTTCATAAAGAAAAAGCTTTCGAAAGATTTGAGATTCTCTCCCCCTCTTTCCTCCGGATCAAACCTGGTTTTGATCTCAAGAAGAGCCACAATCTCGCTTGGTCGTGAGTGTCGCTGCTGCGATTGTTTCTTTCGTGAAGCAAGAGCATAATTACACTTGTCAACCGGATCAGATCCGCGGTGGTCTACGGACTAATGCGTCCCCAGCATAGGCAAAGATCTCACGCAAAGCAACATGGATAAACTACTGCTGCGTTTTGTTGGATAAAGTTATAATCTTTAATTTTTATTGTAAGAAGATCTTATAAAAAGGTTAACTTTTCTTTGAGTTTGAACTTGTAATTGATGAATAGTGTAACAGGTTTAACAACAATGGAAATGATAACTTTTGACGAAAACAAACTGGCGACCACAGTGGGAGCCGACGGCCTTTCTGCGAAGGGTGTAGTGTCGCAACCAATGATCCTCATCGCGGTTGACGAAGAGGTCGAATACGAGTTTGACCAACAAAAGTATGAGGAGTATATGTCTTCCTCCTTTAGACCATCTTCCCCTCAAAAGAGCAAGAAGATCTCTTCCACAAGGAAAGTTCGTTGGTCTTCAGATCTGAAAACCCAAGATGATGATCTTTGCCCTGTCACTACTACAGTTGCATCTTTTAATGCTCCTATGATGCCTGAAGAAGTTGAATCTTTAGATTTGAAACCCTCCTTGGCCAAGGAACTTATTGCTGAAGGGGCGCCAATTCTATCAAAGAGAGCGCTTCAAAGGAAACGCTAACGCCTCGCACGCCAACCGCCCAAGGCTTTAGAGCCAGTTGACGGGATCCGTTATGAGGTGGATTTAAAGTTTAGGAGACGCCAATCGCCACAACAGTGAGTGAATACATTATCCTCCAAACCAGCAACGGATGAGTGGGTCCGTGTCAAAAGAACCCGTTCAACCCTTGAGGAACGCATGCAGAAACATCGCGCATTGCTTAAGCATACTAGAATCTTTGTACAGGAAGCCACGAAACTGCAGAAAGAAGAGGTGGCCCAAAAACTACCAAAACTACGCAAAGTATGGAGAAAGGGCAAAAAGACGATTAAAATCGTTGAAAAAGAGAATTTGCCATGTACTGGCTCGGCCAGGGCCGAGCCACCTCTTACTGGCTCAGCCAAGGCCGAGCCACCACCTGCTGACTCGGCCAAAGCCTATGTGATGCCTCTAGGTTCACACAAGGCTGCAGTCCAATGTGAAACTAAGAATGTCAAACCTGCCATACACCACACCGTGCAATAACATGTTTCATCATCATAATTACTATCTCTCTAGTAGAGTTAATAACAGGTGTAGGTACAAAAGCAAGTAAAAGATAATACACGAGATAACTGATGAAATGATAGATATCAAATTAATATTTCATCATCCAACATACAGAAATACAAAGTCAATCTTTGAAATGAAAAATCTGGAGATCTCAACAAGTCTCAAATACTGAATGTCTGATAAAAAGAAATAAGGCACATAGCCTTTACAACTTCTAGAATAAAACTCTCAATGACTCAATAAAAATGTCTACAGTGGAGCTCCCAAAATAAAACAAAACTATAAAGAGAGGATGAACACTAATGTGTATCGCCATCAACATGCGACTCTTCATGCACCTGACTCGTTACCTAAAATGGGAGGGACAACGAGCGTCAAAGCGCTAGCGAGCAACATCACAACCAACCCCAATGGAGAGGGCTCATTATATATAAGAAAATACAATCAATATATAATAATATAATATTCATTTTTATAATAAAATTAATGATTTTAGTATTTAGAAATTTACAACACGAGCATAGGTACATCGAGCGAAATAATCCAAACAAGAAAACCCTCATGTACATACCTTGTATCTCAAATTGTAAACCCCTAAATACCAAATCCCTAAATCTAATACATGAAACAATAAATTTAAGAAAAACAACGCATCTCAACTCTTGCACATAAAGATATGTCAAACCCACAATAGTGTAGTGCCCAGCATACATAGTTGTCATGTCTCAGTCTCATGTAAAATATCATGTCCTAACTCGGTTAAGTGTCATACTCAAAGTTTAATAGGTGTCCAACACATGGACTAATAAAAATGAGTGTCCAACACATGGACTATGTATGATGAATGTCCAACACATGGACTGAAAGATAAATGCCCAACACATGGACTGAATGAAATGAATGTCTAACACATGGAGCATAAATTTCTCCACTGGTCATAAATTTCCAGATTTAAACATCGAGCATGATTTGTGCATTTGCTCTTATATATATACATATATACATTGAACTGATTTCAAATCAATTCCTAACATACTCAAACATCATAATATGTTATTTATAAATATATAACATATTTATTATTATTTATCATAAAATATTTAAATTTTTGGGGTTTTACATTCTTCCCCCCTTAAAAGAATTTCGTCCTCGAAATTTAGAAATCATACTTAACTGAAAGATAGTATTAGAAAGCATGTCAAGGGTGAAATCCAACCCGCATATACACCTCTCGTAATATTAAACTCTTGATAAGAATATAAGGATATTTATACTTAACAATCCAGAATGACTATATTCCCACTCAACCCTTAATCAAATAAAAGTAGTACATCGGACGAAAAATCCAAACAAGGAACCCCCCATATATATACCATGTGTTCCAAACGATTAAGAATTTAGCGGAAATATCCCCATTCTAGCGTTAAATCTAAATATAACCATACAAATAATCACACACATAAATCAATCAACTTCCTCAATAGGCGCAGGTAGTCGCGCTGCATAACATCTTCGCGTTCCTGAGAATCATCCTCGATGTCTACACTTAACCATCTAAAATGTAAATACCCACACTTAACCCCTAACTAAATGGAACAAGTACATCAAGCGAAAAATCCAAACAAGGAACCCCTAATATATATACCATATCTTCCGAGTACTTAGGAGTTAAGTGTTAATACCCTCACTTTTGTGTTAAGTATAAACATCACCATACATGTAATCATAAGTCATATATAAGTCATACTAAAGTTTAATTTACATACTCAAACAAGTGTGGGTAGTCACGACACATGTCCTCTTCGCGCTCTTAAGAAATATCCTCAACGCCTCTTCGGTTCCACTGAACTTTCACCAAAGGAATTGCCTTGTTTCTAAGTCTCTTATCCTTTCTGGTAAGTATACAAACCGGAAATCTTAATAGTAGTTAAATCATCCCGAAGCTCAATCTCTGGTGTATCTAACACTCTGTAGGCAATAAAAATTGCCTTTAATCCTTATCAGAGAAGTTCGGAACAAAACCGATAAAGCGTCGCCCGAAATAGCAAAAAAGGAGAAAAACGCAGATATCTCCCAAACCGTAAGGAATCTGGCAAAATGGAGGAAGCAAACCAAAGCCTTTGGCTAGGTTCGGATGGCCCCGTCTCATCGAGATAGGCGATTTTCATATATAATTCGTCCAATTCCGACTTACGGTTTGAAAGTTACGGCCTATTCTTCGATCCATGCTCTAGAGCTCGCCTGCAGACCCAAGTCTGCCTGCAGTCCCCAGTTTCGCCTGCACCTGCAAATCCGCCTGCAGACCCAAGTCTGCCTGCAGTCCCAAATCCGCCTGCTGACCCAAGTCTGCCTGCTCGCCTACAGTCCCAGCTCGCCTGCAGTTAAAGCTCGCCTGCAGCTCGAAGCTCGCCTGCAGTTAAAGCTCGCCTGCAGTTAAAGCTCGCCTGCAGCTCGAAGTTCACCTGCATGATCAAGCTCGCTGGCAGACCCAAGTCTGCTTGCAGACCCAAGTTTGCTTGCAGACCCAAGTCTACTTGCAGTCCCAAGCTTGCCTGCAGACCCAAGCTGCAGACTCGCCAGCTCACTGTCAACTGCCCACTTGGAGTATGGGAATAGTTACATCGGTGGTCAAATCCCACATATCAAGGGAGAAAGCCTGGCGCTCCTCACCTAGCAAGAATAGGGCGGCTGACAGGACCCCCTAAGTGGTCACACCCCACAGCTAGGATGACTGACAGGACCCCCTAAGTGGTCACATCCCACAGCTAGGGCGGCTGTCTCTCTCACCTCCATCTGTGGTCAGAATCCCACAAATCAAGGAATGGCACATTCCATCCCTTGTCTATTAAAACCCATCTTCAGCCAGCATGAAAGGGGGATTGGCTATTGCATATTCTGCTGGCTAATCTCCAAAAGGTTGAACCTGGACCTTTGCCAAAGGCTCCCTCATTTGAAGAAACTCGTCGGAACTCTCCGACTTGAGGCTCTTGGGTGGACTCGAACCCACTTGCATCGGACCTTCTACTGAGAACTGAAGCTCTGGCAGCAACTTCGATCGGATCGTCCAAGGGAAGCAGACTCAGCACGAGCACCGAGCGAGGCGTCCTATCGCTACCGAAGACCCCACGTTAAACAAGGAGGGCCTTCCCTCCGCTTCTGTTGTAAACATTTGATTATTAGTTTGTAATAAGCCTTCTTATCAATACAAACGAAGTTCCCTGTTTTCGGGAAATCAAATTTACACCTACACACTCATTGTTGCTCCTCATCTTGTAGGTGCTTCTTGAGCATAGAAACATGAAATACATTGTGTGCACTAGACATCAATGCTAGAAGATCTAGTCCGTATGACACAGCTCCAATGCGCTCTAACATCTGGAAATTTCCAATATACCTCGGTGCAAGCTTCCCCATCTTCTGAATCGCTGAACGCCTTCCATAGGCGGTACCTTCAGCATAACTGAATCTCTTACCTGAAACTCTAAAGGTATTCATCTCTTATTTACATAACTCTTTTGCTGACTCTGAGCGGCTAGAATCCTCTCTCTGATCGATGCTACCTTCTCAGTAGTCTGCCTCACAAGCTCTGGTGTAAGCATTAAGTTATCCTCCGGCTCTGCCTAACATATCGGTGATCTACATGGTCTCCCGTACAATGCCTCATACGGGGCCATACCGATTGTAACTTGATAGTTATTGTTATAAGCAAATTCTATCAGTAGAATATGATCTTCCCAGCTACCTTGAAAGTCAATGATACAGACCCGCAACATATCCTCCAACATCTGATTCACTCTCTCCGTCTGACCATCCATCTGTGGGTGGAATACACTGCTACATGATAGTCTGCTGCTAAATGAATCCTAGAAACTTCTCTAAAAGTGCGAAGTGAATACTAAACCTCGATCCGATACAATCGTGTCTGGAACTCTATGAAGTCGAACTATTCCTCAAATAAATATCCTCGCATACATCTCAGCTGTATAGGTAGTCTTCACTGGAATAAAAATGTGCTGACTTTGTTAGTCTATCCACTATCATCCAAACAGAATCATTCTCTTTCTTCGAGTTCGATAACCCTATAATAAAGTCTATATAAATGTCCGCCCACTTCCATTCTAGAATGGGTAAAGACTAAAGTGTTCCTACCGGTCTCTGATGTTCTGCCTTCACTTGCGAACATGTAAAACACTTAGCTACATACTCTGCAATCTCTCTACGTGTACCACTCCACCAGAAGTGTCTCTTCATGTCCTTGTACATCTTTGTTGTCCACCCTTCCCCGAATGATACTGAATCGCGAACTCATAGTCCTTGATACTCTCAATCCATCATTGCTCTCTCTGGTTGAGTTCCTTCTAGAAGAAAAGATACTTCAGACTCTGATGGTCTGTGAACAACTCAAACTGCACTCCATGCAAATAATGTCTCCATGACTTGAGTGTAAATACCACTGCTGTTAACTCCAAATCATGAGTGGGGTAGTTCTGCTCGTGCACCCTCAACTGTCGTGAGATATACGCTACTACCCTCTGAGTCTGTATCTGTACGCCTCCTAAACCTGCCAATGATGTATCTGTGTAGACCATAAATATTCTGTTGCTGTTCAGAATAGTCAAAACTAGCGCTGTAGTCAACTTAGCCTTCAAGGTATCAAAGGCCTTCTGACACTTCAAGCTCCAAATGAACTGTACACCCTTCTTCATAAGGTGTGTAAGTGACGTAAAAATCTTCAAGAAGTCCTGTATGAACTTCCTACAATATCCAGCTAACCCCAAAAAACTATGAATTTCGGTAACCGTCTTCGGCGGTTCCCAATCAAGCATTGGTGAAACCTTAACTGGATCCACTGCTATACCCTCTCTGCTTACCACATGGCCAAGAAATCTGACCTTAGAAATCCAAAACTCGCACTTGCTAAACTTAGCATATAGCTGATGCTCTCGCAAGGTCTATAAAGCTAAACATAGGTGTTGCTCGTGTTCTACCTCCGATTTCGAATAAATGAGAATATCATCGATAAAAAAATCACAAACTAATCCAAGAAGGGACGAAAAACCCGATTCATCAGATCCATGAATACTGCGGGTGCATTGGTCAGTCCAAATGGCATGACCATGAACTCAAAAGATCCATATCAAGTCAGAAAAGCGATCTTGGGAACATCCACATCCCGAACCCGCAACTGATGATAACCAGAACGAAGACCAATCTTCGAGAAAATATTACGCTTCACGCAGCTGATCGAACAAGTCATAAATCCTATCAAATCCGGATAGTGAATTTGTTCACATCATAAAAATCTACACATAATCATAAGTTACCTTCCTCATTCTCCCGAAGAGGATCAGTGTTCCCATAAATAAAAGATACTCTAGCGAGTAATACTCTAAGATAATAACTCATCTATCTAACTCTATCTGTAGCCCCCTCACCTCAGCAAGTGTTGTACGATAGGGTGCTCGGGATATTGGTACTATGCTCGGCTACAACTCGATGCAGGAAACAACCTCTCTCACTGGAGGAAATCTAGGTATGTCCTGAAAGACATCCAGATACTCTGAGACAACTCCGGTCTCACACAAATCAGCACTCCGGTCCCTCAGCATCACCTACTCGACATATACCAGAAATGACTCCACATTCCGGTCACCCTGTGAGGTTGCTATTATTTATACAAATCCAACGAATACTCACGAGCTGACAGTTTTAGTAAAACAGTCGATACTAATATGGTATTATGATAGTTAATCCATACCAAGAAAGAATGCCAAAATTTGACATCAACAAAATGATCAACTCGATGACTAACTCAGACTCATCTAGTCTGATGACACATCTCCTACAGATAGAAGGGACGCTCCCCCTAGAGAAGTAGAGACTGACAACAGAATATCTAAGGAATGTGCTACAAACTGAAACCTATCAACGAAGGTATGAAAGATAAGAGATAAGCGAATTTGCTAAATCAAATAAGATCCGAACTGAAAAGGAAATCACGAAGAAAGCTCTGCTCGTACCCTGATCACGCGGTACTACTGTACAAACTCTTTCAATCCTATTGGGATAACATAAATTTTGAAACATATATGGATTAGCCATTTGTTCAAAACGAATTTATCGATGTGTATTGTCCCTAATCCATGTTTCACATGCACCAAAAACAATTTCTTTTTATACTTTAAAAAAATTAGTTTTTTTAAGAAAAAAGAAAAACAAAACAAAAACAATCACTTTTTAATCATGCTAACTCTAGGGTTATGCCTAACTCAGCTAGACCAGCTCCTAACTAAAAATTCCTTAAGTAAAAAGATAAAAGTTTTACTCGGTTAGTTAGCCTGGTAAGAATAGGAACAAAGGTCGATCAGAGATCGATTAAGTACCTAGTTCATTCCAGAGCGCTTTACGTAACCCTTAAACCTTGCCTTAGACACCAACTAATCCAAGAAAACTTAAACCGGTTTACCTAAAGATTCTTTGTTTCTTATTGAGCTCGATTCCTAATGGCTAACGTCTAATGAGTTTTATTAGGCTTGGGTTGTGTAGTGAGTAATTTGTGATTTTTGGGCTAAGGAAAGGGTGATGAAATCTCTCACCTTATCTTGATTATCGGGTTTTGCCCTTAAAAATATTTTCAAGAGTGTGCCAAACCAAGATGCTCAAATCACTTTGGTTAATTCCTACTAACTATAAAAATGCAACCCTAGGAATTAAAAGCGGCTAAAAAGGATGGTAAAAAGAAAATCTTTTTTTAGGGTTAACAATCAGACAAATGAGAAGGAAGAAAATTGTTTGGATTTATAATCTTGTTAGTCAATGTCAAAGTGGAGGGTGAATTTTATTATGTTCAACGAAAATAAAATCTTTTTTTAGATCCTAAAATTGTCACTAATTGTGAGAAACTAGCTAAAGATATGGAATTGAAAATATTAGGAAGAAGACTTAACACAAGCGAATCTCCAAGTCCTTAATCTCTAATCCTTGATCTTTAATCTCCAAGTAGTTCTTTCACAAGAAACACACAAGTTAAAGAACCAAAATAATTAAAACCAACTTAAGCACCCTCCCCGGCAACGGCGCTAAAAACTTGATGCGGCATAAATATGTACCAAAAATATTGCAAGTGCATAACCGTGTCAAGTTATAGTATAAAAAGTTATCGATCCCACGAGGAAGGTGTTTTGTAGGAAAAAAATATAAATCGGTTCTTATGTTGTGTGCGTGACAAATAAGAGTGAAGAATAAGTATGATTATGGAGAGATAATGAGAGTGAAAGTAATAGTGTGTAAATCGGCACAAAATATAAGTGAGAGTAGATGTGACAAAGAATGAATGATTTTCGCAATGAGAAAAATAAGGATGAATAAAATCAAGAATCAAAAAGGAAAATCAAGAATAAAAAGAAAATTCAAGAAAGTAAAGATGGCAAATTTAATTAAAGATATGGATAATCTAGAATTGAATACACTTCTTAGAAAAAGGTGATTCCCTAGAGGGTTCTAGCCTAAAGGCGAATCAACGAAAATGAAAATGAACAAAAAGGAAAACTAAACCCAAGATGGTTCTAGCCTCAAGGTGATAGTGTAAGAAAATAAAATGGCGATTCCCTAGAAGGTTCTAGCATAAAGGCGAATTAAAAAAAATAAAAAAAAAACAAAAAAAACTAAACCCAAGAGGGTTCTAGCCTCAAGGTGAATAATGTAAAAAATTAAAATCTAACTACAAGATATATTGCAAAATATAAACTATAAAATAAATTGCAAGAATTAAATATAAAAAAATAAATCTACTCTATACACACGAAATAAATCTAAGGCAAGAGGATTCTAACCTCTTGGCTACTTAACAAGAAAATAAAATCTAACTACAAACATAGAAATAAATATAAACTAATAAGCAAAAAAAATTAAAAGAGAAAAAATAAAAGAAATACAAACCTCCAAATAATTCTTTATCTCCATCTTCATCATCTAACAAAGAGAAGAAATATTTAAAGTGGTTAAAAAAATTATTTTATTAATTGTAACAAAAGTTACAAATTTAGAAGGCCTTCTCAATTAAGAGTGGCCCTTCTCTCCAAATAGAGTTACAAAAATTTTCACACCTCTAACTCCTTACTCTCTACCCCTATTTATAGCAAACATCAGTGAATGAGAATCCTTGGATCGAAATCTTATCTAAAAACCATGAATTTCACCCTTAGATTCGTAACTACCTACTGATAGTATCGATACAGCATTAATAGGGGTATCGATGCTGGCATCGATATTGGCATCGATGTGCACCCCTTTCTGGTTGCTGTCCGAGAATTCCTCTTGTATTTGGCTTTGGGATTTTGGCTCTTGGGCTTTTGGGCTTCACACTTGTTTTCTTCATTAAATCAATGGGCTTTTGTTGAGATATGAGATTTTTGAGATTTATTCTTTATTAACCTGCAATTAAAGATAAAAACAATTACTAGTAGTATATTTATTCAAATAAAATAGAGGGTATAAAATTATAATAAAATGTGATTATCACAACCCTTTAGTTAGAGGATCTGTTATCATGGAGTTTGTCCCAATGTGCTCTATGGATAGCTATCCACTCTGTACCCTTTCTTTCACAACCAGGAACTTAATGTCAATATGTTTTGACTTAGTCAAGCTCCTGTTGTTATTGGAATACAGTACTGCTGATTTATTGTCACAAAATAACTTAAGTAGTCTTTCAACTTTATCCAGAATGCGCAGTTCAGTGACAAAATTTTACAACCATATTCAATGATTGAATACCTCATAGCAAGCTACAAACTCTGCTGCCATAGTGGATAAAGCTACAAGTGCTATTTGATACTTTTCCATGATATAGCTCCTCCTGCTAGCATATAAATGTAGCATGATGTAGACTTTCTACTATCTTGGCATCCAGCAAAATCAGTATTAGAGTACCCAATGACCTCCAGCTGATCTGGTTTTCTGTATATGAGCATATAATCTTTTGTTTTCTAACGATATCTCATAACCCTTTTGACTGTTATCCAATGATCCATACCAAAGTTGCTTAAGTATCTCCCTAACATCCCAACAATGTACGCAATAATCGGATGCGTACACAGCTGAGCATACATTAGACTTCCTACAGCCGAAGCATAAGGAATCTTCTGTATTTCCTGAATTTTAAGGTTACCTTTAGAGTACTGATTGAGACTAAACTTGTCTCGTTTAGCAACAGTGGCGTGTCCTGGTCTGCAGTCTTGCATGCCAAATATTTTAAGTAATTTATCGATATAGCTCTTTTGTGATAATCCAAGTATACCTCGAGAACGATCTCGATGTATCTGGATTCTTAATATAAAAGAGGCATCCCTAAGATCTTTCATCTCAAAAATTTTTGATAGAAATCTCTTGGTTTCGTGCAACATGCCTATATCATTAGTGGCAAGCAATATATCATCAACATACAGAATCAGGAAAATATACTTACTCCTACTGCACTTTTGATATATACAGTCATCAACAATGTTCATCTCAAAACCAAACAAGATAATTATTTGTTAAAGCTTGTAATACCATTGACGAGGAGCTTGCTTGAGTCCATGGATGAATTTCCTTAATTTGCAAACCATATACTTCGGGTCTCCTGACACAAAGTTTTCTTGTTGCACCATATAAATTATCTCATCAATATCACCATTGAGAAAGGCAGTCTTAACATCCATCTGATGTAACTCAAGATCAAAATAAGCAACAAGTGTCATGATTGTTCTAAAAGAGTCTTTCGATGAAACCGGAGAGAAAATCTCTGTATAATCAATACATTTCTTTTGAGTAAAGCCTTTAGCTACAAGACGTGTCTTATACCTCTTCACATTACCATTTACATCCCGCTTGGTTTTAAATATCCATTTACAACTAATTAGTTTTGCACCTTCTGGTAATGGGATAAGTTCCCAAACCTTGTTGTCTTGCGTAGACTTGTACTTTTTATTCATGACATCAATCCACTTTTGAGAGTTAGAACTTTTTTTATGGCCTGAAAGAAATTGATTAGATCATCTTCCATCATTCTATTATTTTCCTCATGTTCTTAGAGAAATACAATATAATCATCCTGAATAGCATTTCTTCTTTCTCTCATGGATCTCCTTAAAGGCACTTGTTCTTGAGATTGTTGAGTTTGTTTTTTTGGAATAGGGAGTTGTTCAACATTATCATCTTGAGGTTCCGGATATACTTCTTGAGCAATAATAGGTATAGGAACCTGAAGATTGTCAAAAGTAACTGTATGGATTGGATCTGAAGCCAATTCCTCCTCAAAAGCAATGTTTCTAACCTTATTTCTGCTAGATATAGGTGCCCTGCAGGCAATTATTGTATATTTTAACAGGACCTATATGTATATAACATCCTTGTTCAAAATGATAGTAT
>BQKN01044498.1:0-16374 GCA_022839385.1 Asparagus kiusianus
TACCAATCGAAGGCAGCTCCGCGAAGAGTGCCGACGAATGACCGAACCATCAAGGGTTCATTGCCGGAGATCATGCCCAAGTGGGACTTGAAGTAGATCAAATGTTGAGTGGGCGAGCCTCTCCCATCAAACGGCGTGAAGTTGATCAGGTTGAACTTCGCCGGATACGGAATCGAGTCCCACTCTTTCGGGTAAGGACAAGGAATTCCGGTCTTCTTTACCTCTCGAGCAGACATTAATGCGTTAATTTTGCTCTCGAGATCTTTCATTTTCTCATCCCCACTCGTGCTGGAGCTTGGACAAATTGAAGGTGGGATAACGGGGCCACCCCCTGTATTACCACCCCCAGCGTTCTGGTTAACCGGAGGGTTCTCGGCATTGAGAGGTTCATCCACATCCGAACCGCTACCTGCTTGGTTAGCATGGTTACGACGGCTGGATTCACCGAGCTGATTAGATAGAGCGCGAATTTGTTGGTCGTGCTCTTCCCTCATCCGTAGCATGGCCGTTTCCATTTCGATTTTGAAGGCCTCTTTCTGCTTAGCCAGGGCCTCTTCAAGTATCTTGGTTACTTGTTCGGCGCTGATCATAAGCGATGAGCAAGGTTGCCCCGCGCTCGATGCTGTATCATCAGACGCTACGGCCGAGCAGGAGTCTGAATCAGTATCCGACGCCTCTTCTTCTAGAGAAAGCCCCTTCGGCACCCTTCGGTAGTCCTTCCGGCCAATGGCTCCCGACCGCAACCGCGTCATGCATCGGGATATCTCGGCAAGCTGGTCCCGGTTGAAGGGTTGCGTTGATCTTGCTCTACCGGTCATATTAGCCGACACCCTTAGATATTCGTCTTCTTGGCGGACGAACTTCTTTTTGTGGGAACGCCTCGGTGTGGAAATTCTCTTGAACACCGAAGCTCTCTTTGGGGTTTGGGCACAGTAGCATCCTGACAGCACCGCTTTGATGATATTGGCGCACGGGCAGTGAGACTCCATGTCCTGCACATATTTCTTCCGGGGCTTTTCCACACCCTCAGCTCTATAGTACAACTCATCAGCTTTACAACTAGAGCAACCTAGAGAGTGTTGGTGTGTATTCCCCGGTATAACACTCTCATCATCAGATGAGTGTGTTTCCCTTTGGGAATGCAACACTTGGTTAGTTTTCTCACAAGTGGCCCGTTCAAGTTTACGCTTTTGTGAGCGTAGAAACTGAACGGGCTCTTGTGCTTCGACTCGCAACTCAATGCGGTCAGTGATAGGGGCTTTCCCTTTATCATCTTTCCTGGGGGGATTGATTCGACCCCCAGTCTGATTTGCAACTTGGGGACCTTTCAATGGTCCCAGTCTTTCTTTGATGGGTACTCTTCCTCGATTCACCGGTAAGGGACCGAGGTAACCCTTCAAAGGAACCCTGGGTTTTGAATGATCCCCTTTGTTACATGGCTCCGTTAAAGGCACAGGATCTGGTTTTGAAGAAGCTTGGGCATCGACTCCACCCCCTTGTGTTTGAGGCGCTGGTTTTGGCTTTGGCAACCACACCCACTTGCTTGTAGACGGCTTTGTGGCCGCCTCTTCTTTCTGCATCTCCTCCGCCTTCTTTAGGAGAAGTCGGGCATGTGCGAGCAACGCCCGCCTCTTCTTGATTCGCTCCTCAAGGGTGGAGCGATTCCTCTTCACGCGAATCCACTCGTTCGCTTCAGTTTCGGTGGAGGAGTTGGTGGTTTGCCGTGGCTCCTGGCGGTACCTGGATTTTAGATCCTCCTTGTAGCGGATCCCGTCCATTGATTCTGCGGCCTTGGCTTGTTGTAGAGCAAGGCGTTGACGCCGTCTTTGGCGGGCCCTTTTGGACAGAACCGGAGTTGCATCTTCTATCGCCTTTGAGGTTGATGGGAGAGCCGGATTTGCAACACCGGCTACGCTGAACGACACGGGGACGTTGCGTGATGCGGGTGTAGCAACAGCGACGGGATCTTGGATATTGGAGCTGGAGATCCCGCGAGCCCTTCGGGGAGATGGAGTCTTCCCGCGCCTATGTGGAGAGGCGGATCTGGAGGAGGAGGAAGAGAGGTACTCTTCAAACTTCTGCTGGTCGAACTCGTATTCGACCTCTTCATTCATCCGGAACTTAAAGGCCGGTTGCGTCACTCCGATCTCGGCAGCGAGGTTGGCGGCTCCCACTGTGGTCGCCAGCTTGTTTTTGTGAAAAGTTGCTGTTTTCATTGCTTTTCTCTTTTTTTGAGATCTGTTACAACTTCAGGCGTTACAACAGAATAAAATGAAAACAAAAGGGTTACAGCTTTTCAGAAAATAAACACGAGATCCTGTTTTGGTGCGGTCTCGCTTGCGTGGGTTGTTGGCCTGTGACGGGGATGTCGATATCCGTGGACCGCCGACTCTTCAAGATCCTTTCCGGGAAAATCCGGCAGAGTTTCGTCTATCCGCGTGGGATTTAGAAACAGAACTTCGTCGATCCGCGTGAGATCTAGAAGTTATAAGCGTATATCTCGGCTAAAACAAGATAATAGCTCTTCTTAGTGTCACCGCTAAAGAGCAACACTAAGGAAAAGAAGGGGGAATGAAGAAGAAGTTGATGAAGATCTCTTGCTCCTCGATCCGGCAGGGCTTCGCCGCTCTCTTTTGAAAACCCCGACTCCTCACTCCGGCAGGGCTTCACCGCTTCACACAAGAGCAATCCTTGGCTAAGATAATTCAGCCTTGAATTCGGAGCCCCTCACAAAGGAGGCCTTAGGGGCCTATTTATAGGCAAACAAGGAGAGGGGAGGGCTGATTTGAGGACACCCCCTTGGGGGTGTCTTCAGTCATGGCCGAGACACCCCTGGGGTGTCTTGGTTTTGCCAAGACACCCCTCGGGTGTTTCGACCTCGCCGGGATGCCCCTGGGTGTCTCAGTCTGGTCCGAGGCTCTGCTGTTGTCCCGCCGTTGTCCCGCCGTTGATTTCTCGTCCGAACTCGGATTTGAGTGCTTTCGGATGCGTTGGAATTCTGACGGCGAGCTCTGTTGATCCCGATAGTTGGATTATCAGTAGGATGATCGGGACACGGCGGGCGTTGGCCCAATTGCGGTGGTCGCGGGGTTTTCGGTCAATCCATATCCCCGTTGTTCTGAGATTTGTTGGCTCACGTAGTCCGTCGGTTCACTTCAGGCGCTTGCCGACATCATTTGAACTCTTGTGAACCAGGTAGTGACGTTCAATCGTCGCTCATTGACACTGAGCTGTGTGCGGGGACCTATCGGCAATTTTTGATGCCTACAGAGACACCTCATGGGTGTCTCGGCCAGGCCGAGACACCCCAAGGGGTGTCTCATGAAGCTTTTACGTCGAGACGCTTTTTGGAGGGTGTCTTGAGGTGGTTTTACGCCAAAATACTTTTTGGAGGGTGTCTTGAGGTGGTTTTACGCCGAAATGCTTTTTGGGGGGTGTCTCCAAGGTTGTTACATGGCGAAACGCTTTTTGGAGGTTGCTTACACGGCGAAACGCTTTTTGGAGGTTGCTTACACGGCGAAACGCTTTTTGGGCAGCCCCTAGGCCTCCTCTTGTGCCTATAAATAGACCCCTTGGATCTCCATTCTCTTGGCCCCTGATTTGGAATACTCTTGGCTTGAAATTGCTCTTGCCTTGGAGTTTTGGAGAGAGCGGCGAAGCCCTGCTGGAGTGAGGAGTCGGAGTTTTCAAGAGAGCGGCGAAGCCCTGCCGGATCAAGGAGTCTCCTTCTTCATTCACCCCTTCTCTTTTCCCTTAGTGTTGCCCCTTAGCGGTGATACTAAGAAGAGCGAATATCTCGATTATCCGAGATAGGAGCTGTCGGTTTCCATATCCCATAGCGGATAGACGAAACTCTGCCGGATTTCCCCGGAACGGATCTGATCGACCGGCGGTCCACGGATATCAACATCCCCATCACAGGCCAAAGACCCACGCAAGCAAGCACTGATAAACGGGACTTGCGTTTATTTTCAAGAGAGTTGTAATCTTAATTTCTTTGTTATTCGATTCATTGTAACGACTGAAGTTTTAATGAAATCAGTAATGAAGGCAACTTTTGACGAAAACAAGCTGGCGACCACAGTGGGAGCCAACGATCTCGCCACCGAGATCGTCGTGACACAACCGGCCTTCAAGATCCGGGTGAATGAAGAGATCGAATACGAGTTCGATCAGCAGAAATTCGAAGAGTACCTCTCTTCCTCCTCCTCCAGATCCGCCTCTCCAAATAGGCGCGGTAAGACTCAATCTCCCAAAAGGGCTCGCGGGATCTCCAACTCCTCAATCCAAGATCCCGTCACTGTTTCTAAGCCCGCACCACGCAACATCCCGGCGTCATTCAACGTGGTCAAGGCTATAGATCCGGCTCTCCCTCCCGCTACAAAGGCAATTGATGATGCTACTCCGGCTCCATCAAAGAGGGCTCGCCAAAGACGGCGTCAACGCCTCGCCCTACAACAAGCCAAGGCTGCCGAATCAAAGGACGGGGTTCGCTACGCAGAAGACTTGAAGTCAAGATAGCGACAAGAGCAACCGCGCCCGACAACCAACTCCTCCTCCAAACCAGAAACGAACGAATGGGTTCGTGTCAAGAGGAATCGCTCCACGCTCGAGGAGCGAATCAAGAAGCGCTGCGCCTTACTTGCGCATGCCCGAGCCCTGTTGCAAAAGGCGGAGGGGATGCAGAAAGAAGAAGTGGTCAAAAGCTCGTCTACAAGCAAGTTGGTGTGGTTGCCAAAGCCAAAACCAGCGCCTCAAACACAAGTGGGTGGAGTTGCTTCTCGAGTTTCTTCAAAACCAGATCCGGCACCTTCAACGGAGCCAGGTATGAATGGGGAACCTTCCAAACCCAGGGTTCCTTTGAAAGGTCGCCTCGATCCCTTACCGGAGAATCGAGGTAGAGTACCTATCAAGGAACGACTGGGTCCATTGAAAGGTCCCCAAGTTCCAAATCAGCCCGGGGGTCGTTTCAATCCCCCAAGAAAGATGACAAAGGGAAATCCCCTATCACCGACCGCATTGGTTTGCGAGTCGAAATACAAGAGCCCGTTCACTTTCTACGCTCACAAAAGCGTAAACTTGAACGGGCCACTTTTGAGAAAACTAACCAAGTGTTGCATTCCCAAAGGGAAACACACTCATCTGATGATGAGAGTGTTATACCGGGAAACACATACCAACACTCTATAGGTTGCTCCAGTTATAAAACTGATGAGTTGTACTATAGAGCTGGGGGTATGGAAAAACCCCGGAAGAAATATGTGCAGGATATGGAGTCCCGCTGCCCGTGCGCCAACATAATCAAGGCGGTGCTGTCAGAATGCTGCTGTGCTCAAAGCCCAAGAAGAGTCTCGGTGTTCGAGAGAATTTCGGGACCAAGGCAAAGGCGCTTCCGACGAAGAAGAACGGTGACCAAAGATGGATTCACCGCCAATATGACCAGCAAAGGGACGCCGGCACGAAATGATCTCGAGTCCATTTTGGAGGCATCCCGACGTCTAGCCCGTCTACAAGGAACGTACAGCAGGGTTAGAACAAGATCACCTTCGGAAGATGAAGAATCCGATGCTGGCTCGGCAATCGCATCTGACAATACCGTATCCAGCGAAGGACAACATTATGAATCACTCATGATCAGTGCTGAACAGGTATCCAAAATACTTGAAGAAGCCCTGGCCAAGCAAAAGGATAGCTTCAAATTCGAGATGGAGATGGCCATGCAACGAATGAGGGAGATGCATGATCAGCAAATCGCGGCGTTGACAGTCCACCAAGGAGAGCCCGGTCATCGCAATACTCCGAATCAAGAGGAGAATGAACGGGAAGGAGATAACGTCAATATCCCTCCAGTCAACAACGACAATGGGGGTGGTCCCGCGGAAGATAATGCGAAAGAGGACCACGTCACTTCTCCCCGGAGCCACTCGAAGGCAGATACGGGTGAAGACCAGAAGATGAAGGACCTGGAGAGCAAAATCAATGCATTGATGAACGCTCAAGAAGTAAAGAGGTCCGGTATACCCTGCCCCTACCCAAGGGAGTGGGAATCGATCCCATATCCGGCAAAGTTTAACTTGATTAACTTTACGCCGTTTGATGGGAAGGGTTCCCCTACCCAACACTTAATATACTTCAAGTCTCATTTAGGAATCATTTCCGGAAATGAGCCCCTCATGGTGCGGTCATTCGTCGGCACTCTTCGTGGAGCTGCCTTCGATTGGTATCGCCGTCTCAAGCCCGGGAGCATCAACGGCTGGGATGACATGGAGGACATGTTTCTAACAAATTTCTTTGATGATGACACCGAGGTTTCAATCGGCACGCTATTCGACGAAAAGCAGAAGAATGGCGAGACGGTCGAAAACTTCGTGATGAGGTTCCGGAATAAAGCAATGAATTGCAGGGATCCGGTCAGCGAGGATTTTATCCTCGAAACTTGCCACAACAATTTGACGTTGGACATTCTCGAAGCCATGGGAATGGCGCCGTCAAAGACCTGGAAGGACTTGAAGGTGCGGGGAGAAAGAGCCGAGCGATTCCTCAAAAGGAAAAAGGCCGAAAGAGGGCAAATCACAAACAACGCTCCGCAACAGGACTTTACCCCCAAGGGTAAAGGGAAGGCGCATGTAAATGCTGTAGTCGCGAATCAGGTGTTTGAGGTGCAAGCACAGCCGCAACAGCCGCAACAGCAGCAACAGAGGGCGCCTCAACAATCGAGGTGGCAACAACAGCCCCAGAAGCAAAAGGTCGGGGAGCCGAGGTTCCCGAAGGTCTACTCATTCAGGGAAGATGAAGTTCCCGGTATCTTCAAATACCTCGTCGAGAACAACAAGATCAAGTTGCCTCCGATCCAGGATCAAGAAGATGCCAAGAGGGTCAACGATCCCAAGTACTGCGCATTTCACAGGGCGGTGCACCATCCTACCAAGGTATGCTATGCTCTTAAAGATAAAATTCAGGCCCTAATTGATATAGGGGTTATCACTATGAAACAACCCAAAGAGAAGAAGGTGGGTGCAAATGCAGTATCCATTAGCTTCGGGTCTGTTCCCTCGAGCTGGTTTCAACATAAACCAGTGATTAATGCAGCGGTGAAGACGGTGAACGATGATCCTCACCAACAGCGTCGGAAAGGGCTCGTGCCACACACGACCCCGAATGACGAGATTCTGTGGGTTCACCCGGACTTGATCACAGATGAACAATGGGCCGGATCGTCATCCAAGAGAAGGTCAAAAGACAAAGGGAAATCCTGTTACGGTGCTTCTGCTATTCCGGGAGAGGATGACGAAAGAATTCCAACCTTCCCGCTTTCTGAAGACGAGCAAGAAGCTTTTGCAACCCGAAGTGGGAATGAGTATCATTTCAAGTACCCGGATGCTTCCGAGCAATTGGGCACCAAAACCCCTCCTTCCAAGACATTGGCGGAGCTGGGAATTTCAGCAATTCCCCCAACACCTGCAGCTACAGAGAAAGTCCAGCAGAAGGAAAAATGGAAAGAGCCTGTACGTCAAGAAGCTCAGAACCCGAGGCAGTCTCGATTCAATCATCCGATTGGGCGAGACAAACCGGGGAATGCAAGCTCTCCACCCCATTTCGACATCATGGCGCAATTGGCCAACATCCCGGCTCGCATAACCCTATACAAGTTGTTGCGCCTCTCAAAGGAGACAAGAAAAGCACTACAAGAAGCCTTGAGCGATTCTGAAGCTTTCTTGACTCGAATCAAGCCATTTCCTGAAGAGCCGGAGTCTTCAGTTCAACACTGCAATCTTGCGGCAAATCATTTTTCTTGCATCTCTTTCACCAAAGAAGACATGCAAACGAAGAACTCAAAGCATGATAGGCCCTTGTATTTCACCGGGCATATTGGCTCCAGCGTTGTCAATCGGATCCAAGTCGATCCGGGTTCCGCTATTAGCATCATGCCATTCCGATTGATGCATCATCTCGGAATCCCGACTAGCAAATTAGCGTCCACTGGCACGACGATTTATGGATTCAACACCAGCGGGTCCAAACCCTTGGGGAAGATCCGAATCAAATACCAGATTGGGGATTTGAAGTCGGAAGTTACATGCTATGTGATTGATGCGGAAACATCCTATAATTTACTGTTGGGTCGACCTTGGATCCACGGTAACCTTATAGTCCCGTCAACTCTGCATCAATGCCTCAAATATGTGGGCACAAACAATGAAGTCAAGACGGTGGTCGCGGATAAGCAACCGTTTAAGGGATTGGAGAATTATTTTACCGATTCCCTTTTATACGGCGCTGAATCCGATACTGAACCATCGGCCCAAGGAACGGACAGCGGAGATGAAGCTGATACCGAACCAGGGTTTGATTATGATGGCGGTTTTGTTTTAAATGACATTGTACCCGTTGTAATCAATCTTGACGATGATGAATCATCGGAAAATAGTTGTAATTGGCAACTTGCCGAAGAACTATCAATAAACGATGATTTAGAGTACTCGATGTGTCTTGACGATGTCACTAACGAGCTTTATGATAACCCTGATTTGTATATGCCGCTTCAGTCATTTTGCATGACGAAAAAGCAGATACATGACCCTTGCGGAACGACGTTTGTCATCCCCGCAGGGATAGGGGGTGGAAAGGAGGTCGTCTACGGCAAAGGAAGGAAATCTCCGATACCCGACCACTTCATGGAAGAGGAAGACGACGACGATAAACCTGCCCCACATCTGTTCAGGTACGATGCAAAAGCACGTAATATGATGGAAAAGCAGGGATATGACTTCAAGATCGGAGAAGGTCTTTTCTTTGGTCGAGGCCCGCGAGTTCCACCTCGAATGGCCTATGTACCAAAAGGGAAGCCCGACGATTATTATCGCCACAAACGAGGCTTAGGTTATGTCTCCTCAGATGACGAATGTTATTAGCAAGTCATTGATGAGATTGCCAACAAAGCTAGAAACGGATATTCTTCTGACTCTTCGTCTTGGGATTCCGACGCTAGTCTTGGTGAAATGTTCAAAAAGCTAATGTCGAACATGGTCACGGTTGATCCAGCGACAATAGAAGAAGATGATGAGATGCCGAAATGGGAAGACCTGTGGGTTCATCACTTAAACATGCAGTACGGTGATAGATTCGAGCAAAGAGAGCCTCCTACCGAAGACCAAGTAGTCCAGATGAATATGGGAACCGAGGAGAATCCGAAGCCAATATTCATCAGCGACAGCCTCCTACCCGAGGAGAAGGAGGAGTTGATTTCTCTTATCCGGGAATATATCGACGTGTTCGCCTGGAATTATGAAGACATGCCAGGTCTCGATCCAAACGTAGCAGTGCATCGTCTCAACATTAAGCCAGATGTCAAACCAGTCAAACAACAACAACGACGGTTTCGTCCGCAAATGATGGAAGCAATCGAAGCTGAAGTCAAAAAGCTCGTCGATTCGGGATTCATCCGAGAGGAGCAACATCCGGAATGGCTTGCCAATATTGTCCCGGTCCTGAAGAAGAACGGAAAGATCTGGATATGCATCGACTTCAGGGACCTCAATGCTGCTTGTCCAAAAGATGACTTTCCTCTCCCCATCACGGATGTTATCATCGACAACACATGCGGGTTCGAGAGGATGTCTTTCATGGATGGTTTCTCTGGTTACAACCAGATAAAGATGCATCCAGATGATGAGAAGCATACTGTATTTAGAACGCCTCTCGGCGTATTCTGCTACACAGTCATGCCCTTCGGCTTGAAGAATGCAGGTGCTACATATCAGCGAGCCATGTCGAAGATCTTTCAGGAGCATCTCCGAAAGACCGTCGAATGCTACGTAGATGATCTGGTCGTGAAAAGTCGTGATAAGAATGATCACATCAAAGACTTGAAGACCATGTTCGACTTGATGCGGGCCCATCAGTTGAAGATGAACCCTACCAAGTCTTTCCTCGGAATGTCCAGTGGCAAATTCCTGGGATTCGTCGTCACCACCAAAGGTATTCACATTGATCCGGATAAAGTAAAGGCGATCAATGAATTACAACCTCCGAGAAACCTCAAAGAGCTCAGAGGACTGCAAGGGCGATTGGCTTATATCCGTCGGTTTATCTCAAACCTTTCGGGGAAATGCCAACCGTTCTCCAGGCTCACAAAGAAGGGCGTGTCATTCGTATGGGACGATGCTTGTCAAAAGGCATTCGAGAGTATTAAAGAGTATCTCTCGAAACCTCCCATACTCGTTGCACCGAAATCGGGCAAACCGTTCTTGATCTATGTCAAGGCGACGAGCCACTCATTAAGTGCATTGCTTGCACAAGTTGACGATAACGGTCACGAGCAGGCGGTGTATTATTTAAGCCGAACTATGGTAGGCTCTGAATCTCGATATCCTATGATTGAGAGAGAATGCCTCGCCTTAGTGTTCGCCATCCAGAAGATGCGGCATTACTTGGTCGGGCAGACCATCTATGTCATCTCCAAAGTTAACCCAGTCTGGGTGTTCATGACTCAACCAGCTTCCATGAGTTGGCGGTTAGCAAAATGGGCTTTACTCTTGTCCCAATACGATCTGCACTTCAAACAGCAGAAGTCAGTAAAAGGGCAAGTCATCTGCGATCTCCTGGCATCTAATCCAACTACGGACGCCGCCGAGATATATGACGATTTACCTGATGAAACCCACGAAGTCAACGCAACTTCGCACCAACAAGTGTGGCGTTTGTACTTCGATGGTGCTTCCCGAGCGGCTCTTGTCACAGGTACTCCTGGATGTTCCAAGGTCTCCTCCGGAGTTGGGGTTGTCTTAGTTTCCCTAGGAAACCATGTGATGCCTCGAGCCTACTCATTAACTGAGCCGTGCTCGAATAATGTAGCAGAGTATAACGCACTGATTATAGGGCTCAATTTTGCCAAGGAGCTGGGGGTTGAGTATCTCGAAGCTTTCGGTGATTCTCAACTAATAGTTAAACAAGTCCAAGGTGAGTACGAAGTCCGAAGTCAGGACTTAATACCCTATCACAAGATGGCGGTGGAAATAGCGGAATCATTTGAAGGATTCTTCATCGAGCACGTTCCACGGTTGCAAAACACCTACGCGGATGCATTAGCAGCTTTAGCTGTATCCTTGGCACAGCCTCCCGGAACAGAGCAATTTGTTACGGTAAGAACTCACCAACTCTTAGTGCCGTTTTATGATGAAAATGGCAGGGAAGAAGAGGTCCAGGAGGTACACACAACTCAGGCTGAATTCGAACCCCGAGATTGGCGTTTCCCCATCATCGACTACGTCTTGCATGGAATCTTGCCAGAAGACATGAAGGAGAGAGAGTCAATCAGACGAAGAGCTCCAAGATTCTACTATAATACGGAGAATCGAACGTTATATCGCAGGGGGTACGATGGACTGCTAGCACGTTGCCTATCGACCAAGGAAGCTGAAGAAGTCCTTAGAGAGGCACATGAAGGATCGTGCGGCGCACACCAACCCGGCCCCAAGCTTTATGATCGCATCAGAAGAATGGGGTACTTTTGGCCTTTCATGATGAGTGATGCAATCACATACGCTCGAAAGTGTCACGCATGTCAAGTACATGCGAATTATATGCACCAACCTCCGGAGCATCTACATCCTTCGGTGACGTCGTGGCCATTTGAGACTTGGGGAATAGACATTGTTGGACCTATCAATCCCCCCTCAGTCAAAGGTGACCGATTCATCCTGGTAATCACCGATTACTTCTCCAAATGGGCTGAAGCAGTTCCACTCAGAGAAGTCAAGACGAGCAACGTCATTGCATTCATCAAGCACCATATCATCTACCGGCATGGTGTTCCAAGACGAATCATACACGACAATGGTCCTCAATTTATCAGCAACGCCTTCATAAGGTTCTGCGAAAAGTTCAAAATTCAGGACATCTCGTCAACGGCTTATAATCCCACAGCAAATGGATTAGCTGAAGCCTTCAACAAGACTATCATAAAGCTCTTGTCAAAGCTTGTGAAAAATAACAAGCGAGATTGGGATGATAAGCTCGACGCAGCTCTATGGGCCTATCGTACCACGGTGCGTACACCAACCGGCGCAACCCCGTATTCATTGGTATACGGATGTGAAGCCGTTCTCCCTTTGGAAATCCAAATTCCATCTCTTCGGATCGCTCTCGCAACCCAGATGACGACCGAAGAACAACATCAGAAGCGCCTCGAAGAACTCGAGATGCTCGATGAAAAGCGTCTGGAAGCTCAACAGCATATTGAGTTTTACCAAGCCAGAATTTCTCGAGCCTTCGACAAAAAAAGTTCGACAAAGGAGTTTTAAGGAAGGGGATTTGGTCTTGACTGAAAGACATCCTATGATCCTTAACTCTAAGAAGAAGGGCAAGTTTGAACCCAAATAGGAAGGACCGTTCGTGGTAGAAACAGTCTACTCGAACGGCGCATATCGCTTAGTCACCAAAGTTGGTGACCGGCTTATGATGCCAATAAATGGCAAATTCCTGAAAAGATACTATCCTTAGTATCTTCAGAGATTTTGATGTACCGGGAAGTTCCCGGAAGAATACTGCATTGGGGTATTCTTAGGGATAACCTGGTCACCGCGCCAATAAATGGCAAATTCCTGAAAAGATACTATCCTTAGTATCCTCAGAAAATTTTGATGTACCGAGAAGTTCCCGGAAGAATACCGCATTGGGGTATTCTTAGGGATAACCCGGTCGCTATAAGAGAGATGAACCAGAGATCCGCGTTCGAATTCCGAATGTTCTTGCTTGTCAAACTCTGACTCTCACAAACACTCTTTTGATGAGAGGAGGTCTAATCATCCGATGGATTGATCTTCCCTCACAAAATTTTCAGTGGTGTTTGACGACTCATCGTCTCCACCACACAATTCTCACTTGGTCAAACCTTACTACAGTTAGGGCCACAACCAAAATCCCCTCTCGATTCCTTCAATGAACGAGAGGTCCACTTTCAAATTGAGCAATCAAACCTTCCTATGGTTAGGATCGTCTCGAATCTCCCATTTGGTCAAACCTTACTACAGTTAGGACCACAACCAAAATCTCCTCCCGATTCCCTCAAAGAACGAGAGGTCCACTTTCAAATCGAGTAACCAAACCTTACGACAGTTAGGGTTATCCGAGTCTTTTTGATTCTCGGAGTGGAGATCCCACTCCTAGTTTCATCCTTCGGATCCTGGGGGTGGAGATCCCACCTCGAGTTTCCTTTCCAACTGAAGATAGAATATAAAATTCTTCCTCTTCAGGTTCAAATGACCAAACCTTATGATAGTTAGGGTCGTTTGAACTTTTCGATTCTCGGAGTGGAGATCCCACTCCTAGTTTCACCTGTCGGATTCTGGGGGTGGAGATCCTACCTCGAGTTTCCTTTCCAACTGAAGATAGAATATAAAATTCTTCCTCTTCAGCAATGGGAGATAGAATATAAAATTCTTCCTCTCCCATTGAGCCTCCTTTTCAATTGAAGATAGAATATAAAATTCTTCCTCTTCAATGCTGGGAGATAGAATATAAAATTCTTCCTCTCCCCTTTTCCCCTGTCTTTGCTTTTAGAAAAGACAAGGATGAAGTCAACGTCTAACAAGCGTTGCCGGGTAGTCTATTCCCGTGAGAAAGACGAAGTCTATGTATTCAAAATCATAGCACCTTTTCCCCGGTCTTTGCTTTTAGAAAGGACAGGGATGAAGTCAACGCCTAACACGCGTTGCCGGGTAGTCTATTCCCGTGAGAAAGACGAAGTCTATGTATTCAAAATCATAGCACTAAGTCTAAGAAAAGCAATTTTCTTAGCACAACGTTACATGTGGAACAGATTTAGACAATCCGCATGCTAGCCTGATTCAAACGGTAATCGGTAAAGGCATGTCAAACCCGTTGAAGGCTGGGGGTTTGCCAATAATCCCAGAGTCTATACCTAACACGTATAGCCGGTTTAAAATCTTTCACCGATTGAAAAAAGTTATTAGGGTCTAAACCTGGGGAATTTTATCCCGAAGCCTAAGGAGGGATGAGTCAACGCCTAACACGCGTTGTCGGTTTAAAATCATTCGCCGATTGAAAAAAGTTACCAGGGTCTAAACCTGGGGAATTTTATCCCGAAGCCTAAGAAGGGATAAGTCATCGCCTAATACGCGGTGCGGGGTGCCCTTTTCCCTATAAGAAATGGTGAAGTCTATGAATTCAAAGTCATAGCATTGAGGGCTGGGGGTGTACCAAAACATCCTATGAAAGAAGCAAATACGAAGTCTATAGTAGTAGATCAAGCCAGAAGCATACAACAACAAGATCGTTAGCCCGAAGGCAACTGACGGCTAAGAATATCGGACTCCAAGCTAGAAAGCCTATCTACGTAGCTCTGCTCGAGTTCTGCCTGCAGGCTAGCTCGGACAGAATCCTCGGAACTGTTCAAGACCTCTGCGGCTTCAGTTTGCAGCTTCATCAATCCCTCCTGTGTCGATCCCAGCTTATCAAGCGTCCACTCACGAGAACGCTCTAATCCAGCCAGGTCCTCGGCAATGAGAGTAGCGGACTCCTCGGCACGTCTCAAAGCGTCCTTCAGCCTGGCTATCTCTTCACGGGTAGAATCCAAGGAACTGAGTAACTCAGCTCTGCTGGCGTCCTTCCTCGCCAAGGTAGCCATCAGCTGCGCAACAGATTGCTCACGTGATCGAAGCTCGCTCCCAATGGAAGATCTCAGGTCATGCCACTGCGTCAACCTATCCTCCATCTGAGAGGATACAAAAGAGGAAGCTCCACTAGCCTTCAACTCCCTCAGCTCATGGATCTCTAATTCCAGAACATCAAATTCAGCAATGAAGGAATCAATTCGGGATGTCCCTCTTCTCTCATCATCATCATGTGACGAGAAAAGGAACGCCTGAACTGATCGAAACAGCATTCTTTGTGAAGAAGCCTCTCGATCATGCCGTTATAAAAAGCGGTGAAGAGGCCAAGGTCCATACGGAAAACGTCTCTGTCTGGATCGGTATCGACCAAAAGAGCGTGGACACGCTCATAGAGAGAGGATCGAGGTCCTGCAAGCGGCAATACAGGAAGCTAAGGGACTATCAAAAAATAATCAGAAAACCCAAAGGGGAAATTCGAGGTATACCTATGGCGGCGGAAGTCTCCTCGGGTTGAGGCTCGACAGACTCCGAAGTAACGACAGGAGTGCTCATGGAGGGTATATCAACCCCCGTGGGCAAATCAGTCGTACTAGGCGGAGGTGGGAAAACACCCGAAGCTAAAGCAGTATCAGGTACAGCGCCTGGTCCTATAGTTACGCTTATTTATTAGTCAAAGTGGAAATTTAGACAAGTAAAGAAGAGAGGAAATCGGATATATACCTGTGGAAGAATCGCTCCCAAAGAGTGGTCTCACAGTTCCTCCCGAAGTCTGTTCGGCCAACATATCGGCTAACAATCCGGAGTCAGGTTTTGAGAAAACTGGTGCAGGGACATATTCCTGCTCTTCAAAATTTACATCATGGAAGACTCCGTCCCTAACTGGCTTTTCCGTCGCAGCACCCGCAGCAGGGACGGAAGAATATGGACCGGTGGGCTCAGCACCATCTACTGGCTCAAGGTCAATGTTTAAGTCAATGCCCAGGGAGCCATCACGAAGAGCGTTGCACATTTCTTGCATGAAGCAATCCATGTGGTCGGATCCAGGGAATACCGGATCCGGTGGAAGCTCACCCTCTTCAAAGATCCCTAGGACATAAAACATGATCATGAATCCCAAAGGTAAATCACCCCAGAGCAGCAAAAATATATTCGAAAGATGTTACCTTCCTCACCATCGGCAACGTCGCCTAAGTTTGCTCCACAAGGACGCTGGCCGACGGATGGTTTGTGAGCAGTCTTCTTCCTCTTCGAGGTGTAGGCATCAAAAATTGCCGATAGGTCCCCACTCACAGCTCAGTGTTAACGATCGACGATTGAACGTCACTACCCAGTTCAAAAGAGTTCAAATGACGTCGGTGAGCGCCTGAAGTGAACCGACGAACTATGTGAGCCAACGAATCTCAGAATAACGGGGATACGGACTGACCGGAAACCCCGCAACCGCTGCAATTGAACCAACGCCCGCCGTGTCCCGATCATCCCACTGATAATCCAGCCATCGGGATCAACGGAGCTCTTCGTCTAAATTCCAATGCATCCGAAATCAGTCGAATCCGAGTTCGGACGAAAAGTCAACGAAGAGTCAACGGCGGGACAACGGCGGGACAACGACAGGACCTCGTACTGAACCGGGGCACCCTGGGATATCTCGGCAGGGTCGAAACACCCGAGGGGTGTCTTGGCAAAGCCAAGACACCGAGGGGTGTCTCGGCCAGGCCGAGATATCCCAGGGTGCCCCGGT
>BQKN01044516.1:0-13202 GCA_022839385.1 Asparagus kiusianus
ATTGATGTTTACTTGATTGAGCTACATTGTAGATGATCCGTTCTGTTGAACTTGATCTACATATTCTAAAACCCCAACACATCAATTTGGGGTGAACCCATTGTGGTTTGACCCTTCATCAACTCGTATCAATTTTAATGGTTTCGAATGAATAGAACTTTTTACATGGCTCGATGGAGGGTCAAACCACGACGGGTTCACCCTAAATTTTGTGTGTTGGGGTTTTAGAATATATAGATCAAGTTTAACGGAGCGGATCATCCACAATGTAGCTCAATCAAGTGACCATTAATGACTAAGAAACTTAGTGGACGTCCACTTAAATTGACATAAGTTTTTCTATATTGTAGGCGTCTAAAAATACCTATAGGTATCCACACACAGCTCGAGACAGAGAGAAAGTGATGAACGTCATTATCTAAGTCTAAGGGGATTATCCGACGCCGACGAACACATGAGCGAAACGGCAAACCGAATGGCCTGTACGCTCATCGGCCACCTCCAAGTGGCACGTGCACTCGTCAGCCAGCTCCAAGTGATCGGCGTGCTCACCGGCCACCACCAAGTGGCCCGCACGCTCATCGGCCACCAAATCGACGAACTGACTAGCCTGTGTACTCATCGGCCACCTCCAAAGGGCCCGTGCACTCGTCAGCCACCTCCAAGTATCCCGCATGCTCACTGGCCATCAAATTGGCGAACTAAGTGGCCTGCACGCCCGTTGACCACCGTCAAGATGTCCATGCATTCACAAAATGAATCGGGGAAGCGTACAAGTCAACGAAACGACGAAATACGCGTAACGACGGAACAAGTCAAAACCCGAAAAACAGATAAAGCCCTGTTTGCGGAGAAAATTGATTGTTTCATTGCAGGATTCATTACAAACTTCAGACATTTACAACAAAAAAAAATTAGTCTTTTTATAAGATCTTTACACAATGAAAACAAAACAAAAGTACAATTCTCTTCAAACAGCGCAGAGATCGTTTATCGGTTTTCAGCTTGAGTGAGATCTTGGCCTGTGACGGGGATGCTAATATCCGTGGACCACCGTCGATCATATCTGATTGCTAAAAATTCGGGCAGAGCTTCGTTGATTCGCGAAGGAATCAAGAAACCGTAGCGCTTATCTCGGCAACGGTGAGATAATTGCTCTTCTTAAGATTATCCCAACGGGATAATCTTAAGGAACGGACCTGGGGAGTTCTGATGAGCTCCTCTTCTTTATGCCGACGAACTCGATCAGATATCTACTCCTTGTCCTCTCTGAAATTCGTGCACTTTTGATCTTCAATCCGTCAGGGCTTCACTAACGCTCGAGAATTCCAGCCTGAAAAAATGAGGCTCTAGGGGCTGTATTTATAGGCTTCAAGGAGATCCGTGCGGTTAAAACTGCATAACAACCAAAATTTGACCTTTTCAGGGCTGGAGACACCCTTGGGTGTCTCGGCTAGGGCCGAGACACCTTGGGGTGTCTCGCTGGTGCCGAGACACCTCGGGGTGTCTCGCTTGTGCCGAGACACCTCGGGGTGTCTCAACTCAGAATAAGACGCTCCGTTATGCATATTTGTTCGTTTCCGCCGTAACTTCTTCATCTGAACTTGGATTTGAGCGATTCAAAGTGCGTTGGAAAGTCGACGAGGAGTTCTATAAGCTCCAATGATTCGATCATCTGTGGAATAAATGAGACACGAAAGGTATTTCGTCGTTTGTGAACGACACGAGGTTCCCGATCAGTTCGTATCCTTGTTATTCTAAAATTCCGTTACTTTACGTAGTTTGTCGATTCACTTCAAGCGTTCATCAACGTCAATCAAGCTTCTGTGACTTGGATAGTGACGTTCCTCACCTCCTCTTAGCTTTGAGCTGCTCACGGAGACGTATAGGTAATTTTCGATGCCTATAGATACCCCCTCCAAAGCGTTCCAGACTCGTTTCTTTTATAGAAGAGGCTGGAATACTTTGGATGTGATTGGTCCAGTCTTCGATCGGTGTAAAGGACCTGTAGCTAACTTCGACTCTTAGCCCCTTCGATTTTCAGTCTATTCGATGCTTTGATGAATAGCTGAAGTCCTTCCGGTGCTGCGTTTATCGTCTGGCCGTCGTCGGAGTCTCGAGTCTAAAATTGATGAGTTGAGTTTGGCTCGTGTCATTGCGTTGACTTAGAACTGACCCTCTCTGTCGCATCGAATCTTTCATTGCAACGCATTGATTAGCATTAACCTAGGGTTACGCATTGACCGACGTTGACCTTAGGGTTTAAATCGTCTTATGTTGACTTTTGATTGCAACGCGTTTGACTGGCGTTGACCTAGGGTTACGCGTCGACTGGCATCAACCTTAGGGTTTTGATTCAATCGGCGTTGACCTAGGGTTACGCGTTGACCGGCGTTGACCTAGGGTTACGAGTCGCCTGACGTTGACACAGTTTATACTCGTACGTCTACTGAAGTATACATAGTTTAAGCTCTTAAGGTATTAGAGCATGGCGGTCCCAAATATCGGGCTACAGGACTAACTGTTAAAGCTGATTCATCTGCATGTATAAATCTTATCCTGAAGTTGTTGGATGCTCAAGTCACGAGACCAACTAATGGAGCTAGTGCGTCAATGACTCGCATTTATAGAATTTTTGGTAAATTCTCAGCCATCAACTGGTTTGATGAGCCTTTACCGACTACCGTTTGAGTCGGGCTAGCATGCAGATTGTTTAGATCCGTTCTGCACATAACGTTGTGCACAGATTGATCCAACAAAGTGATCGAATCTTGTCTCAGCAAAAGAGTGTTCGGAAATCACGGTGGTTTTAGTGCTTATCACTTTATTTGTAATGATCGGGTTATCCCTAAGAAAATTACATGTAAAAATTCTTCCGGGAACTTCCCGTTACATGAATCATCCACCCCCAGCTTCCTTCGCGAAACTGGGTCTAACTTCATAGTGAGTTACATGACCAGGTTATCCTTAAGAATATTACATGTAAAAAATTCTCCAGGAACTTCCCGTCAAGTGTGGAAAATAGTTTAGACTCATATACCTATTGGAGTATCAGGGAGCAGTTTAACCTCATATACCGATTGGAGGATTGAGAAGCAGTTTATACTCGTATACTCTTCGGAGTGTTGCCATTCTCGTTTGGCTTATCCTAACATTATGACGCCAGCTTCAACCAAGGTCTGGATACTATTCTTTAAAGTAAAGCAAGCCTTAGTGGGATGAAGGATCCTCCTGTGGTACGCGCAGTACTTCGGATCCGCAACATTATCAGCTTCCTCCTGATTTGTGATGGGTGGCAGCTTGATCTTATTGTTTTCGAGAAGGGCCTCGAAGATGGATGGAACGTCTTCGTCCTTGAATAAGTACTCTTTTTGTAGTCTCGGATCCGAAGTCTTCTGCTATCTTCGGGGTTGCTGTTGTGACGTCTGATTAACGTCAACAACTGTTATAGGTGCCTTCCCTTCATCATGGGAAATGAGACTCGGATTCAGAGGGTTAGCCATCGGTTGGCTTCTTTCGACCTTCCTCCTTCTGAGTAAGCGTTCGGCCTGCTCTCCGCGTACCTTCAACTCTTTCCAAGTATTGAATAGCTCTACTCCCATAACGTCCAAGATGTTAATGGACAAGTTGTTATGATAGGTTTGCAAGACGAATTCCTCCGTGATGGGATCCTTGCAGTTCATTGCCTGATTACGGAAGCGTTTGATGAAGGTATCCACTGACTCTCCGTCTTTCTGTTTCTCATCGAAGAGTGTCCTGATTGACACTTCAGCGTCATCATCGAAGAACTGACCAAGGAACATGCTCTCCAGGTCCTCCCGGCTAGTGATGCTTCCGGGTTTGAGACGCCGGTACCAATCGAAGGCAGGCCCGCGAAGGGTGCCAACGAATGACCGAACCATCAAGGCTTCATTGCCAGAGATCATACCTAAATGGGACTTGAAGTAGATCAGATGCTGAGTGGGCGAGCCCTTCCCGTCGAACGGCGTGAAGTTGATCAGGTTGAACTTTGCTGGATATGGAATCAAATCCTACTCTTTTGGATAAGGATACGGAACACCAGTCTTCTTTACCTCTCGAGCAGACATCAGGGCGTTAATTTTGCTCTCAAGGTCTTTCATCTTTTCGTCCTTATCTATATCCTGTTTTGGACAATTTTCGAGAGGAATAATGCGGACACCCCCAATGTTATCATCATTGGTGAGTCTACTCCCAGCATCGTTATTTTTAGTGGGACCACCCCCAGCGTTATGTTCATCCACATCTGAATAGCTACCTGTTTGGTTAGCAGTGCTGCGATGGATGGACTCACCTAGCTGATTCGACAAAGCTCGGATTTGTTGGTCGTGCATTTGTCTCATCTCCTGCATAGCCATTTCCACTTTGATCTTGAATGCTTCTTTCTGCTTGGCTAAAGCATCCTCAATCATTTTGGCTACTGCATCGGTGTTGATTATAAACACCTCATGAGATTGTCCGGGGCTGGATACAGTGGCTTCTGAAGCGACTGCCGAGCAAGCGTTTGACGTTTCATCGTCCGAGGATAGTCCCCTGGTCATCCTCCAATAGTCTCTACGTCTAGTAGTCCCTGCACGTAGCCGAGTTAGACGATGTGACATGAGGGGGTCCAAATCAGAAGGTCGGGTAGATTTCCTCTTATCAGTCATGTTGGCGATGACTACGGATTGTTCAGGCCCGGCGGCTTCTAATTGAAGCCGAGACATTAGTTGGGCTATCTCCGAATTGACTCTCTTTCCTGGGGAGAAATCGGGGTTAGAAGTAATCGGAGACTTCCCCTTATCGACCATATTGATGGTGAATGCTAGGAGTTCGTCATCTCGATTGGCTGATCGCCTCTTGCTAAAACGCCTTGATTTGGGTTTCAATGCTTCTGCGGAGATACTCTCGAATATCGAGACCCTCCGCGGAGCGGTCTTAGGATAGCTATATACTGATAATACTGTCCTGATTAGTTTGGTATACGGACAGTGAGAGTCCGCTTTCCGGGTATCTCTCTTTTGAGATTTATTCGTAACCCCAGTCCGATAGTACAACTCATCGACGTTGTGGTCAGAGCAACTTATCGGCTGTTTACATGAATTCTTAGGTATAATGCGTTCATCTGCCTGACGTGTTTTCCTCTGAGTAAACATTGCCTTGTTGGCGTCTGCAGGAGTCACACGTTTGGAATCACACTTTTGTGAGGGTGAAACCTTAACGGGCTCCTGGTTTTCTACACGCACCCCCAATCGTGTTGTAGAAATCAACTTGTTAAGAGGTCGCGTACTACCCACAGTCTGGATGTTTGCTCGGGGTTCCTTCAATGGTCCCAAGCGTTCCTTAATAGGTGCTTTGCCTCGATCCTCGGGTAGAGAGCCAATGTGATCCTTCAATGGGATTCTAGATTTGGAGAGACCCACGCTGTCATAGGGCTTCACCGGAAGTGCGGGAGCAGGATCTGGAGTTAACGAAGGCCGGAGAGCAACGTCGCATGCTTTTGCCTTAGGTGCTGATTTGGTTTTTGGCATCCAAACTTGTTTGGATCTCGACGATCTCTTAACTGCCTCATCCTTTTGCATTTCCTGTGCTTTTCGCACAAGGATCCGGGCATGCGCAAGCAAGGCGCGACGCTTCTGGATTCTCTCCTTGAGAGTAGAGTGGGTTCGTTTGACATGAACCCATTCGTTAATCGGAGGTCGGGAGGAGGATCCCGATGCTAGTCGTGGCGATAGATTAGCCACTTGGTGTTTTCTGAACTCTAGATCTGCTTGGTAACGGAGTCCATCCACCTGATCCAAAGCCTTGGCGAATTGGCACGCGAGGCGTTGGCGTTTTCTTTGACGTGCTCTCTTTGATAGAGTTGGCGCACCTTCAGCAGTCAGCTCCTTGATCGCGAAGGAGTTCAGATCTGCAGATCTGGTCTCATCGGATGCCGGCGGATCGTTACAAGGTATAACTGTAGCATCGACTACGGGGAGATCGACTTCTCGGGTCTTTAGATCTGAAGACCAGCGGATCTTCTGGGAGGAGGAGATCTTCCTGTGCTTATGAGGAGGAGCAGATCTGGAGGAGGAGGAGGAGATGTACTCTTCAAATTTCTGCTGGTCGAATTCGTACTCGACCTCTTCGAACACCGGAATCTTGATCATCGGCTGTGGCACGACAGCTTCGGCAGCAAGGCTGTTGGCTCCCACTGTGGTCGCCAGCTTGTTTGCAGAGAAAATTGATTGTTTCATTGTGGGATTCATTACAAACTTCAGACGTTTACAACGAAAACAAAAATTAGTCTTTTTATAAGACCTTTACACAATGAAAACAAAACAAAAGTACAATTCTCTTCAAACAGCACAGAGATCGTTTATCGGTCTTCTGCTTGCGTGAGATCTTGGCCTGTGACGGGGATGTTGATATCCGTGGACCACCGTCGATCAGATCTGATTGCTAAAAATTTGGGGAGAGCTTCGTTGATTCGCGAAGAAATCAAGAAACCATAGCGCTTATCTCGGCAACGGCGAGATAATTGCTCTTCTTAAGATTATCGCAACGGGATAATCTTAAGGAACGGACCCGGAGAACTACAGATCTGACGATCTCCTCTTCTTTATGCTGACGAACTCGATCAGATCTCTACTCCTCCTCCTCTCTGAAATTCGTGCACTTTTGATCTTCAATCCGGCAGGGCTTCACCAACGTTCGAGAATTCCAGCCTGAAAAAATGAGGCTCCAGGGGCTGTATTTATAGGCTTCAAGGAGATCTGTGCGGTTAAAACTACATAACAACCAAAATCTGACCTTTTCAGGGCTGGAGACACCCTTGGGTGTCTCAACTTGGGCCGAGACACCCTTGGGTGTCTCGCTTATGCCGAGACACCTCGGGGTGTCTCAACTCAGAATGAGACGCTCCGTTATGCATATTTATTCGTTTTTATCGTAACTTCTTCATCTGAACTCGGATTTGAGCGATTCAAAGTACGTTGGAAAGATGACGAGGAGTTCTATAAGCTCTAATGATTAGATTATCTGTGGAATAAATGAGAAACGAAGGGTATTTCGCCGTTTGTGAAAGACACGAGGTTCCTGATCAGTTCGTATCCTTGTTATTCTGAAATTCCGTTACTTTACGTTTTTCGTCGATTCACTTCAAGTGTTCATCGACGTCATTCAAGCTTCTGTGAGTTGGATAGTGACATTCCTCACCTCTTCTTAGCTTTGGGCTGCTCACGGAGACGTATAGGCAATTTTCGATGCCTACAAGCCCTTGGCGGCCGAGTCGCGCCAAAGCGACCCGGTCAGACCAGTGGCTCGGCCACGAGCCAAGCCACCAACTAGTGGCTCGGCGACCGAGCCACCATTTGGTGGCCCGGCTATGGCCGAGCCACTAGGTGACGCGTCGGCCAATTTGACCCGAAAATGCATTATTTCGCTTTTTAACGGATTTTCTTAGGATTTGATTGTTCCTGAGCATCCTAACTGATCTGATACTATGGTTAATCAGTTACTAAAATCCCTCGTTCTTATCCAAATACCCGCTCCTGAAGCTTATAAATACGAGCTCGGGTGCTCATTTCTGAAGGGCTGGAGATCAAGAGGGCGAAATGCTGCCGAGTTGGAGAGTGGAGTCACAAATTTACAGCAAGGGTTAGCAGATCTTGACGATCTCTTATGCATAAAGAATGAAGTTCGAGAGATCTGAGACCCGTCCCCTATTCCTTCGGATTTAAGCTTGGTCTTAAATCTCGAGAAGAGCCGTGATCTTGTTTGGTCGAGATCATCGCTGCAGCGGTTACTTCCTTCGTGAAGTAAGAGCTTTGATCACCAATCTGTCAACCGGATCTAATCCGCGACGGTCCACGGATATTAACGTCCCCGGTACAGGAAAAGTTCCTACGCAAGCAGTGGGTGATAAACGTCTGTTGCGCTGTTTGACAAGAGTCGTATCTTTTGTATTTTTATTATATAAGGAGATCTTATAAAAAGTTCAACTTTTTATTTGAGTTTATTGTAAACGATTAAAGTTGTAATAGATTCAATCACAATGAAAACAACGATTTTTGACCCAAACACGATGGCGGTCACAGTGGGAGCCAACAGCTTCGCTGCCGAAGCTGTCGTGCCACAACCACGGATCCAGATCCCGATTGAAGAAGTGGTCGAGTACGAATTTGACCAACTGAAGTTCGATGAGTATATGTTGTCCTCCTCCTCCAGATCCTCTGCCCCTCGCAAGCGCAGGAAGATCAAAGCCCCTGTTGCTACGGTAGCTGCACCTTGCAACCCCCCTTCAGCCTCCAACGAAGCCGGATCTACAGATCTGGACTCCTCCTCAATCAAGGAGATAACCGTTATAGCCGCGCCAATTTTATCAAAGAGGGCACGCCAAAGGCAACACCAACGACTTGCGCGCCGATTTGCTAAGGCTTTGAAGCCTGTTGATGGGATTGGCTATGAGGTGGATCTGAAACGCAAAAGGTACCAAGTGCCCCAGCAGCAAATAAATGACCTATCCTCCAAACCAACAGCGAATGAGTGGATTCAAGTCAAACGGACCTGCTCAACCCTCAATGAGCGTATTCAGAAGCGTCGTGCCTTAATTACGCACGCACGAATTCTCGTGTGAGAAGCGCAGAAGGTGAAGCAAAAAGAGGTGATCAAGAAACCACCGAAATCACGCTAAGTCTGGAAACCAAAGTCCGAAACGACGTTGACAAAAAGTCAAACAGCGCCCGGAACTGCCGAAATATGCGAACCACCATCTGGTGGCTCGGCCAAAACCGAGCCACCAATTAGTGGCTCGGCCCAAGTCGAGCCACCAACTGGTGGTTTATGCCGGTTCGCGCTCAGTTCAGTTTGGTCCGTGTCCAGCTCGGTTCGGTTCCACCTGGTTCAGTTCGATTCGCACCCGGTTCACCTCTCGCGGTCCCATTTAAGCCTATGACAGCCTCTGTTTCTATCCTGATGAATTCCGCACTTCCGGTGAAGCCTAACGACCATGGAGACTTGTCTCGTTTCAAGATGAGGATGACGGATTGCCTGGGTCCTTTGCACGAGGATCGAGACAAAGTTCCGATCAAAGAACGCTTGGGTCCGGTGACTGAACCCCGAGCAACCACTCGAGCTGGGGGTCGTATACACCCTTGCAACAAATCAGAGCCTTCCTATAATAGGAAAACCCCTGCACTTGACCGCCTCGAACGATGAATTGAAGTCCAAGAGCCCGTCAAGAGTTCATGCTCCCAAAAGTGTAGCTCCAAATATGTGACTCTTAAGAACGTCAATAAAGCGGCAAGCTCTCAGAAGGAAACATGTTCGTCAGACGACAACATTATACCTATTCCTCGCTTATTTCTTCGATGATGACGCTGAGGTGTCGATCAAGACACTCTTTGAGGGGAAACAGGAAGACGAAGAAACGGTCGACGACTTCATCAAACGTTTCCGGATTAAACGATAAACTGCCGAGATCCGATCACAGAGGATTTCATCTTCCAAACATGTCATAACAACCTATCTATTGAGATATTGGAAGTTATGAGAGTCGCATCGTCCAACACATGAAAAGAGTTGAAGACGCGCAGAGAGCGGGCCGAACGCTTCCTCCGAAGGAAGAAGGCCGAGAGGAGCCAACCGACGGCTAATCCTCCGAACTCGAACTTCGCCTCCCGTGGTAAGGACAAAGCACCTGCAGCTGCTGTTGATGCTAATCAAACGTCACAACGGCAATCCCGAAGACTACAAAAGGCTTCGGACCCGAAACTTCAAAAAGAGTACTCCTTCAAGGACGAAGATGTTCCAGCTATCTTCGAATCCCTCATTGAAAACAACAAGATCAAGCTACCACCTATCGCAAATCAGGAGGAAGCTAATAAGACTGCGGATCCTAAGTACTGTGCGTACCACAGGAGGGTCCTTCATCCCACCAGTTTTGCTCTCAAGAATAGCATCCAAACCTTGTTTGAAGCCGGCGTCATAACGCTGGGATAAGCCAAATGAGAATGACAACACTCTGAAGAGCATACGAGTATAAACTGCTTCTCAATACTCTAATAGGTATACGAGTCTAAACTGTTTCCCACTCTTGACGGGAAGTTCCTGGAGAATTTTTATGTGTATTATTCTTAAGGATAACCCGGTCATGTAGCTGAGTATAATGTCAGACCCAGTTCTGCAAAGGAAGCTGGGGGTGGATGATTTGTGTAACGAGAAGTTCCCGGAAGAATCCTACATGTAATTTTCTTAGGGATAACCCAATCATTACGAACAAGGTGATAAACACTAAACTCCCACTGTGATTTCCGAACACTCTTTTGCTGAGACGAGATTCAATTACTTCGTTGGATCAATCTTCCCTCACGAAACTCCCATTCAAACTCTCACTACGTCTGTGCACTCAACACTCCTATTGTTAGAGTCCAGACATAGTACTCAGAATTTTAATCTCCCAATCATTGATAATTGTCAAACCCCTCCGTGTTAAGTATTTGTCACTTAACACTAGGAACCCTCTTTGAGTGATTTGTATGAATTAACACTCCTACTGTAATTTGTACTCACACTCTCACTATTCACTTGGTCAAACCTTCCTACAGTTAGGACCATAGTCAAATTCCTTTATCGATTCCTTCAATGAACGAGAGGTCCACAAATCAAGTGATCAAACTTATAAAAGTTAGGATCATCTTAAACTCCCGCTTGGTCAAACATTTCTACAGTAAGGACTAAAACCACAATTCACTCTCAATAAACGAGAAATCTACCTTTAGTTCGATAATCAAACCTTCCGACAGTTGAGATTATTTGAATCTTTTTGATTCTCGGAGTGGAGATCTCACTCTTAGTTTCACCTTCCCGGATTCTTGAAGTGGAGATCCCACTTTGAGTTTCCTTTTGTGACTGGAGATAGAATATAAAATTCTTCCTCTTCAGCTTTGGGAGAGAGAATATAAAATTCTTCCTCTCCCGCATCGGGTTCGTCTTTGCCCCAGAAGAAGACACCACTTTTTTAAACTCCTAAAATCTGTGCCTCACATGCACGGGGAATTTTATCCTGAATCCTAAGTAGGGATAAGTCAACGCCTAACAAGCGTTGACGGTCAGTCTTTTACCATAAAAAGGACAAAAGCCCACATATTCGATATTGTGGTAGGTTGTTATTAATAACACCAAAATCCGTGCCTCATACGTACGGAGAATTTTATCCCGAATCCTAAGTAGGGATAAGTCAACGCCTAACACGCGTTGTCGGTCAGTCTTTTATCGTAAAAAGGACAAAAGACCATATATTCGATATTGTGGTAGGTTGTTATTAATAACACTAAAATCCGTGCCTCACACGTATGAGGAATTTTATTCCGAATCCTAAGTAGGGATAAGTCAACGCCTAACACGCGTTGTCGATCAGACTTTTACCGTAAAAAGGACAAAAGCCCACATATTCGATATTGTGGCAGGTTGTTATTAATAACACCAAAATCCGTGTCTCACACGCATGAGGAATTTTATCCCGAATCCTAAGTAGGGATAAGTCAACGCCTAACACGCGTTGCCGATCAGTCTTTGATAATCATATTTTATTATAATTTTATATCCTCGTTATCTATTTTATATGAATAAATATGCCATTAATAATTGTTTTTATCTTTAATTGCAGGTTAGTGAAGAATAAAGCCCAAGATCTCTTATCTCAACAAAAACCCATGAATTAAATGAAGAACACAAGCAAGAGTCAAAAAGCCCAAGCCCAAAATCAAGCCGAGTAGCCTGTAGAAGCCGGAGAAAATAAAAAAATTAAATATGAAAAAAATGTATTCAAGATAGTTGGCCGTAAAGAAATATCGATATCTCCCAATCCGGAAGGTGGAATTTAACATATAATATATGAAAATCACCTATCTCGACGAGATGAAGCTAACCGTGAAGTCAGATTTTTTATTGGAGCATCGATGCCAGCATCGATGTGGGCATCGATGCGGGCATCGATGCCTGCATCAATGCGAAGTCATCCAGATTTCATCAACGGCCGAAATTGCATTCTTAGGGCTCAAGTTTGATCCAAGGGCTCTTATTCACTAATGTTTACTATAAATAGGAGTTGATAGTGAGGTGTTAGAGGGGTGAAAATTTTTATAACTCCTTTTGGAGAGGAGGGCTACTCTTAATTGAGAAGGTCTTCCAAAATTATAACTTTTTGTTGTAATTAATAATAATAATTTTTTCACCACTTTAAATTTTTCTCTTCTTCTCTTTGTTGGATGATGAAGATGAAGATGAAGATGAAGAATTATTTGAAGGTTTGTATTTCTCTTTTATTTATTTTTTATTGCTTATTAGTGTAGATTTATTTTTATGCTTGTAGTTAGATTTTATTTTCTTGTTAAATAGCCAAGAGGCTAGAACCCTCTTGCCTTAGATTTATTTCATGCTTATAGAGTAGATTTATTTTCTTGCATTTAATTCTTGTAATTTTATTTTGTAGTTTAGATTTTGTAATTTATTTTGTAGTTTAGATTTTATAATTTATTTTGTAGTCAGATTTTAATTTTTTACACTATTTACCTTGAGGCTAGAACCCTCTTGGGTCTAGTTTTTCTTTTTGTTTATTTATTTTGTTTGATTCACCTTTAGGCTAGAACCCTCTAGGGAATCACCCTTTTCTAAGAAGTGGGTTCAATTTTAGATTACCCATATCTATAATTGAATCCATCATCTTTAATTTCTTGCATTTTCTTTTATTCTAGAATTTTGTTCTTCATTCTTGATTTTTTATTTGTTTCTTGATTTTATTCATTTTTCCTTCTCACCTTATTGATCACACTCATTCTTTGTCACATCCACTCTCACTTACATTTTGCGCCGCTTCACACACTATCACTTTCACTCTCATTATCTCTCCACAATCACATTTACTCATCACTCCTATTTGTCACGCACACAAAATAAGAACCAATTTTATATTTTCTCCTACAAAACACCTTCCTCGTGGGATCGATATCTTTATACTATAATTTGACACAGTTGTGCACTTGTAACCTTTTTAGTACATGTTTATACCGCATCATGTTTTTGGCGCTGTTGCCGGGGAAGGTGCTTAAGTAGGTTTTAATTATTTTGGTTCTTTAACGTGTGTGTTTTGAAAGTACCCTAATACCGCTAGGAAGAAACCCTAGAGGGGGGTGAATAGGGTTTATGCTAATCTAATCCGATTT
>BQKN01044532.1:0-23592 GCA_022839385.1 Asparagus kiusianus
CCCCTCTCTCCCCCTCTCTCTCAAGGTATGGACTTCCCTTCCCCCCCTCAATCTCTCTCTCTTTCTCTCCCCCCTCTCAATCTCTCCTTCTCTCTCCCTCTCTCTCGTCGGCCCACGCCGGCAGCGAGCCGACCAACGGCCGCCGGCCGCCGGCGTCGGCTAACGAGAGAGAGGGAGAGAGAAGGAGAGATTGAGAGGGGGAGATGCATTTGCAGTTATTTTTTGTTATTTAAATTTAATTTTTTTAATTTTAGTTTAATTTTGGTAAAACAAAAAAATTATGCAAAAAACCCAAACCCTAATAAAAAATATTCATATTGATAAAATTATAATATAAAAAAATTAATTTTAATTATGGTTAGGGTTAGGGTTAGGGTTAGGGTTTGGTTAGGGTTAGGGTTAGGGTTAGGGTTCGGTTAGGGTTAGGGTTAGGATTATAATATAAAAAAGTTAATTTTAATTATGGTTAGGGTTAGGGTTAGGGTTCGGTTAGGGTTAGGGTTAGGGTTAGGCGAGGGTTAGGGTTAGGGTTAGGATTAGGGTTAGAGGAGGGTTTGGTGAGGGTGGGGGTGATGGTGAGGGTGAGGGTTAGGGTTAGGGTTGGGGTTAGGCGAGGGTTAGGGTTAGGGTTTGGGTTAGGATTAGGGTTAGAGGAGTGTTAGGTGAGGGTGGGGGTGATGGTAAGGGTTAGGGTTAGGGTTAGGTGAGGGTGGGCATGAGGGTTAGGGTTAGGTGAGGGTGGGGTGAGGGTGAGGGCTGGGTGTGAGTTTGAGGGTTAATGATAGGGTTAGGGTTAGGGGAGGGTGAAGGTGAGGGTGAGGGTTAGGTGAGGGTGAGGGTGAGGGTGAGGGTAAGGGTGAGGGTGAGGGTGAGGTTGAGGTTGAGGGTTAGGGTTAGGTTTAGGGTTAGGTGAGGGTGAGGGTGGGGGTGAGGGTGAGGATCGATAATGGGTTAGTGTAACTATTATATCGCTAATTACTCAGAAACTACACACACCGCACACTCATATTTTCGAGCCGTAGAATACCCCGTCCAATAAATACTATATATAATCTCTTTATTTACTTGTCACATACGCGTACAGGATCGTTGGCGGATACGAGGCCATCTTGTTCGGTACGATAACTTTTTTGTACGCGTATGTGAGAGGGGGCTTATATATAAATATTTATTGGATCTGTCCAGTTTGGACGGGTTAGGTATGTAAACATGGCGTGTATATGTATTTACTTGTGTTCTTGTGTACTTTCTTTTCGTCAGAGTTTTGGCGGCGCTTACTCGTTGTTCTCCGTGTACAAATTGCGGAGGGATATGCATGAGTATATCCTTCCCACTATACTATACTCGGAGAACAGCTGGTAGGTGCTGCCGAAATTTTGACGAATTAAAAGTACACTTGAACACACGTAAATACATATACACGTCACGTTTACATACCTAATAGGATAGAAGCCTTCCTCTGACAGCCGGTCACACATGCGGTCCTCTGAACACACGTTTACATCCCTAAATTAAAATGATATATGTCGGGATATGCTCACATCCCTAAATTAAAATGATATATGTCGGGATATGCTCACTTCCATTAATTTTTAAATTATAGATGTGGACAGTTCCTGACAAATCGTTCATGAGCATACCACGTGATCGAAGACATCTAGACACCCGGTACAAGGATGGGATAGAAGCTTTCTTAACCTACTCTGACACAAACCCTCTACGGTCGCTAAGCGGGTCGATTTTCTGTCCTTGTAAGAATTGCAGGAATGGCAAAATGCTCGCTAGGAGTGACGTAAGTTTTCATCTGTCAATCAATGGATTTGATAGCTCTTATGTATTTTGGAGTCATCACGGTGAAGGCGTCCCGGTGATGCAATCAGAGGAAGAATTCACTGAAGTCAACAATCCGACAGTTGACACGACTGATATGTTAGAAGATATTCTTGCAGCGCCGTCGGTGAGTGATGTCAACACTAATGATATGTTTCAAGATGTAAATCGATTGATGAGACTTGTTGAAGAAAACGAGTCACCGTTATACGCGGGGTGTAAGGAGTTCACAAGGCTTTCTTTTATGCTGAGGCTTATTCATATCCAAACACTCAGTGGGATGGCTGTTACACATTTTGAGATGTTATTAGATTTGCTGAGGAAAGTCATTCCAGGCGGCGATAAAATCATCCCCGCGACCTATTACGAAGCTCACAAGATTATTGATACGCTGGGGCTTGATTACAAAAAGATAGACGCCTGTCCTAACGACTGCATCTTGTACAATAAGGGTAATGAAGCTCTGGAGGAATGTCCGACGTGTCATGTATCACGTTGGAAAGGAGAAGTTGCAAGCACATCCGAAGGCGGTGCATCCAATAAGCAGAACAGAATCCCTGCGAAGGTTCTCCGATATTTTCTAATTATTCCTAGGCTGCAGCGGTTTTATATGTCTGCCGAGCTGGCTGAGAATATGCGATGGCACTCAACCGACCGTAAAGAGGACGGGAAACTAAGACATCCTGCGGACGGTGAGGCATGGAAGCACATTGACCGTATATACCCCGACTTCGGTAAAGAGTCTCGGAATATTAGGCTGGGGCTTGCTAGCGACGGATTTAATTCGTTTGAATTAATGAGCTCTGCTTGGTCTACCTGGCCAGTGTTGCTGACACCGTACAACATGCCGCCATCGATGTGCATGAAGCAACCGTACATGATACTGTCACTTTTGATCCCTAGAAGATATTCTCCCAGAAATAACATCGATGTTTTTCTCCAACCATTAATTGACGACCTGAAGCTTCTCTGGGAAAGAGGTGTCAGCACTTATGATGCTTATGGTAAGGAGTCTTTCTGTATGCGGGCAATAGTCATGTGGACAATTATTGACTTCTCGGCATACGCTAACCTGTCTGGATGGTCGACGAAGGGTCAGATTGCTTGTCTGATTTGCATGTCAGACTATGAGGAAAAGTTCCTGAAGTACAGTCGTAAGTTTTGTTATTGGCAACACAGAAGATGGTTGCCTACAGGGCACAAGTTTAGAAAGTTAGTAGGAAAGTTCGACGGTAATCCAGAAAGTAGACCGGCACCACCAAGGCTGACCGGAGAAGAAATATTTGAGCTTCTACATCCTTTACCTAGAAAACTATTTGGAAAAAAAAGATTCAACAAAGAAAATCTATTTAGTGTTAGGAGAAAAATATTGAAGCAAAAATGGAAGGGAAAGGGAAAATCAAAAGGAAATAAGCCTCGCAATGTCCAGTTGCATGAGCGTGTCTCAAAAGGCACCGAACTTCCGCATGGATGGTCAAAATTCAGCATATTTTATCAGCTGCCATATTGGAGAAGTTTAAAAATACGTCACAACTTGGATGTCATGCACATCGAGAAGAACATATGCGAGAATCTCTTGAACACTTTGTTGCAGGACGGGAAAAAATCGAAAGATGACTTAAGGGCACGTCGAGACCTAGCAGAATTGAACATTCGTCCGGAACTGCAAGCTATAGATAAGGTTGACGGAAAGTTTAAACTCCCAGCCTCCCGTGTCACACTGTCGAAGGATGAGGTCCACAATATGTGTTTATTTCTAAAGTCCGTGAAGACACAGGATGGTTATGCTTCAAACATTTCAGCAAATGTGCATATTGAGGACAGAAAGATTTTGGGACTCAAGACACATGATCATCATATTCTATTACATCAACTTCTCCCGATTGCGTTGCGACATGCTGACAAGGAACTCGTGATGGTGGTAATAGAATTCTGTGGTTTCTTCAAGCAACTATGCTCTAAGGTGATTGATGTTAGGGAGTTTGAAGAATTAGAGGGACGTGTTGCTAATACACTTTGTAAAATGGAAATACTATTTCCACCCTCATTCTTCACGGTCATGGTGCATCTCACAATACATTTAGCATACGAAGCCCGCATCGCAGGACCAGTTCAATATCGCTGGATGTACCCCGTGGAGAGGTATTTATTATTATAATATTCATTTAATATTTGTCAAATTACGTTTCTCAGTTCAATTTTGTCACAAATCATGAAACTATATGCTTGTAGGTATTTGGGTTTCATGAAACAACTGATGCATAATCGTGCACATCCTGAAGGGTCGATCACAGAGAACTACATAAGTAACGAGAGTTTGAATTTTATCTCTCGTTACTTGCGGGGCGTAGAGACAAGGCTGAACCGTCCCCAACGAATAATTAACGGTACATTCTACAATGATCGTGGGAGGACACTAGATTCCCCAGAATGGAGCTAGATCAAGCCCACACATATATCCTGAGCAATGATACTACATTTAACATATACACGGCGTAAATATTTAACTGTTTGAATCAGATTAGATCACCTCACAATAATTTTCTCTATTTAACCGTTATAAATGCTTCTTGTCTAGGCTTCACATCCGACATGTCCAGACTAATCTTAAATGTAGAACAAAAAATAAGAGAGTTATGGACACACACTCTAGACAATTCCCTGCATGGCTGAAGGGTGAAGTAAGATCTTTTTACATTTCTGATTCGTATATCAAATATATGTGCCTGCCAACAGATATGTAAACTATTTGCTTCTTTTCTTAAGGTTGAAAAACGGATTACGAATGTGATTAACCTGTCTGAGAAAGTTTGTTTATATGCCAGAGGTCCTTCTAATGTGGTTAAGCATTATGGAGGCTACTGTGTTAACGGCTTTAGGTTTAACATCGTCGGTCTCGAAGAGAGACGACAAACGCAAAACAGCGTGTGTTCTGCTCCTTCTCTCAACTGTCATACGCTAGTGCAAAAGATCTAAATCCGATACAGGGAGAAATCTATTGCTACGGTCAGGTAGAAGACATCGTGGAGATTTTCTATGGGATTAATAAGGAAGTCAGTCATGTGATGTTTAAGGTTCGTTGGTGTGAACAGAAAAAGGCGAAGGATGACTACGGTTACACAATCGTTAATCTTAACAAGGAAATATATCAGTCTGAAAAATACATGTTAGCTACTCACGCCAAACAGTGCTTTTATGTCAAAGATATAATAAAAAATGACGAATGGGTTATCCTTAAGAATCCGCCTAGAGCCTACATTCATGAAGTCGTGTCTGACGAAGATCACGATGAGGAGGTTATCTTGGCCGACGAAATAACCGAGGAGTTTTCATTGACACAAAATAATAATCTGGATGATGAAATTGCACTAGCGCGCCCTGATGTACCTGCGATTATATGTGAGCCAAGGCGTAAAGGAAAAAAACCTGTCCGCAGCGGAGTCGATAAAACTATAAGAACAGTCCTTTCGTTAGCACGCACACGGTCGCAGGCTATCCGTACACGATCGCAGAGTAGAGCCTCAACATCATCTGTTTGACTGGTTATCATGTATCATGATGTGTATGCATTATATTATTATCTTTATATTATCTGGTTGACTGGTTATCATGTGGATGTGTATGCATTATATTATTACCTTTATATTATCTGTTTGACTGGTTATCATGTAACACGGTGTGTCATGTATTACATTATTGCCTTTGTATTATCTGTTTAACTGGACATCATGTACACGCGATTCTGTTGTCATGTGCTGTTTTATTAATTATTTGCATTATCTGTTTAACTGGACATCTGTATTACATTATTTCCTTTGTTGGATATTCATTATGTTTTCAAAGTATAGATGACGACAGGATTACGTAAGAAAGCGCTTGAGAGAATTTTTGGTAGACATTCTGGAGGTGACGCACATGCCTCTACGTCAGGTATTTTTATTTATTTGTTATATTTGTACATTTCTATAAACTATTAACATGAGCCTAATATATTTTTAACATTTACTACACAGGAGGAGGAGATGCTACACATGACTCGCAGCCACAGGACACATCACGCGGAGATGCTCCACATGACGTGGAGACACAGGCTGATCCTACACAGCATGCGGAGATACCATCACCACCGCGTGCAGATATATTGGAGGAGAGGAGATTTGAGCCGTATAGCGTAGCTTTAGAAACTGCGGCACTACCGCCAGATTCTATTACGGATCAGCGAGTCCACGGTCCGGCCAAGGTGAGGGATGATTGGGATTCTTATCATGATATGCGCCCCATCGCGCAGCAAAGATACGAACAAGCAAAGCGTAGATGCCTCGAACTGAAAGGTATGAATAAATTTTTATAGTCTATCGGTTATTATTTTAAATTTTTTTCGCAAATATATATTGATTCATTGTTTCATTCGATTCTTTGTTTCGCAGGTACCGAGCGACCTCCTAGACGCGGCCGCAATGCTACTAAGGAATCGAAACTCATCCTTGATATTAATCGGAGGGCTGTGATCCGATGGGAAAACAGAGTGCCTGTTGGGGCCTTTGCCAATGCTTTCAACAATTTCCTTACCGCTTTAGCCAGGAGACACGATTTCTTCAACATATTTTTGACGTGGAAATCGCAGCGGATTGATGCGCTGGTGGCTTGTTGGAGATATATATGTGTGAGTCATTTATTTTAATTTTCATCATTATTAGTTATTAGTTTATTATTATGTTTAATACGCTGATTTGTATCTACTTTTTCTTTATATGCTGAAGTGATTTTTCTTTCTTGACGATAATATTTGTGCCTGGACGTACTGCTTCGGGCAAATCAATGTATCATTCAAGAGATGGCGGTTTGAGGTAAAGAAAAAATATTTTGTCCAAATAACAGAAGATTGGGAGCGATACTAGCATCTTGACACGCGTGTGGATGGAGTAGATTTTTTTGCACTTTGTAGTTACTGGGACACGGCTGAAATTCAGGTATTATTGAAGTATATATTTTTAATTTATTGTTTGGATTTCTATATTGTTTCGAATTGACATTGTTTTGCAGGCTCAAGCTGAAATAGCAAGGAGGAATCGCAACGCGCCTCGCAGTTACGAGCATCACGAGGGCTCCAGGACATTCAGCCAGCATTATCATCAATTAGAGCTTGAGGTATATAATATATTAGCTTTTACGTTGAGTATAATTTATGTGTTATGGGTTAATGATATATTTGAATAAAATAGGGAAGGGGAGATCTCAGACATTTTGCAGATCGTATTCTGACTTCCTGGAGCCCGAATTACGCCGATGAAGAGAAGAAAGCAAAGAATAAGGATCTGGCTGTAAGTAGCAGTTCATTTATATATTCAATTTCATATCAATGCATCATTATTAAGTCGATTTGCCCGGGTTGTTTTGATATATCACAGGAGAAAGTACATGCCAAGGTACAGGAGCAATTGACTAAGTCTTAGGTCTATTCTAACACTCCTGCCCGGCTAAGTAGGGAGGATGAGAACTCCATCATCGAGACGGTCATTGGACCTAGTAGGAAGAACAAATATCGGTGGAGAGGATCCGAGCAGAGGCCGCATGAGTCTAGTAGCACCTACGAGTCTGCAGCACCACAAGGAACACCAGGAAGCAGTTCATATCAAGACTCGATGGAGCAGCGATTAAAAGTGATTGAAGATTGGCAGTCGCAGCAAACAACATATCAGCGGGCTCTAGAGGAAGAACGGAGGCGCCGGGAGCAGACCGAATTGGAGTTCACACAATTCATGTCGACTCTACCTCAGGAGGCTCAGGAGGCATATAGGAGACGGTTTTTGTCGTCACAGGTAATATATATACTTTGTTTTTTTAATTAGATGATATCGTACATACTAATACACACTGATACAAACTGTTACACACAAACCCTAACTCTAACCCTAACACAAACCTCAAAATATATACTTATAATGTTTTTATGTGATGGTGGTGTTGATGGTGTATGCGTGCGTAGTGTTGGTGGTATTGGTTGGTGGGTTGGTGGGTGAGGTTGGAGGATTTGTGGTTGAGGATGAGGAGTGGGGATTTTGTTGTGGTGGTGGTTGAGGGGGGAGAGGTAGGGCGAGGGGGAGTGTTGTTGGTTGGTGGGTGAGGTTGGAGGATTTGTAGTGGTGTTGTGGTGTGATGTGTGGTGATGTGTTGTGTAGTGTAGTGTTGTGTTGTGATGGTGTAGTGTTGTGGTGTTGTGGTGTTGTGTTGTGATGGTGTAGTGTTGTTGTGTTGTGGTGTTGTGTTGTTGTGTTATGATTTTTTGGTGTTGTGTTGTAGTATATTTATATTTGTACTCTTATTAATGTTTACACACACTTGTTAACATTTGATTTATATTTACAGGCCGGGACTTCTTCACAAGGTGCAGCCGGGGGTAGTCATAATGTGGCTGGTGTTGAGGATGAGGATGATGATGATCAGGAGGATTGATTGTCCTTAATATAACTTTGAAAACAATTTCTTGTGTTGTATAAACAATACTTATTATGTACCTGTTGAGAAACTTTTACTTGCTTTTATTGAATTAAATGTGTGATATATACGTGAGATGTGATATTTGCGTGAGATTGAAGCTTTCTTCTGCTGATTGAACAGGTTTTTAAAAATTATTATCGATATTGTACAGGGTATTTTCAATTTTCAAAATATTTTTTTAATTTCTTATTTTTAAATTTTTAGCGACGGAATTTCCGTCGCTAAAAATAATTTTAGCAACGGAAATTACGTCACTAAAGTATTATTTAGCGACGGAAAACGTGCACGAAATCACATCTGTGCATATTCCAGAAACAATAGCGACAGATTTTCTGTCGCTAATATATTTTAGTGACGGATTATCCGTCACTAAAAATATATTAGCGACGGAAAATCCGTCGCTATTGTTTTTTTAATTTTTTATTATTTTCAAATAGCGACCAATTTTCTGTCGCTAATAATCCGTCGCTAATATTTAGCGACGGAAAGTCCGTCGCTAAAAGTTGTTAAGTACCCCTATTATAGCGTTGATATTTTAGCGACGAAACTTTATTTTTTCCGACGAAACTTTATTTCTTCCGTCGCTAAAACTTTTAGCGACGGAAAATGGACCTATAGCGACGGATTTGTCCGTCGCTAAAAGTTAAAATTCCAGCAGTGGACACCTTAAAAATAAAATTTTGAATAGTCTCTAAACTTATTTTATGAGTTGAGGTTGTTTCTTGACCGATTTTTTGGATAGGGGTCAAAGCCTTAAGAGCTCCTAAAGTCCATTTCTATGTATCATAGCCCATGTCTCAAAAAATTTATTCTCGAAACATGAAGCTTTCGAGGCGCATGGTTCTCCTTTCTAGAGTTTTAAATTTTGTAACTGAATCCTAGGGCATCTTGCAAATAAAATTTTAAAATATGTCTCCAAACTTATTTAATGAGGTGAGGTCGTCTTTTGATCTATTTTGGATCAAAGGGAAAAGCCTTAGGGGTTCCTAAAATTCATTTCCATATATCATGGTTCATGTCTTAAAAATTTTATTCTCGAAGCATAAAGCTTTTGAGGTGCATGGTCCTCCATTTTGGAGTTTTGAATTCCGTATGAAACCCCATAGCACCTTGAGAATAAAATTTTGATACAAAGGAGAAGCATATAATTTCTAAACTTATTTTTAAGTTGACATCTTAGTATTTTGGAAATTGAATTTTGAAACAGGAAAAAGCTTAAGGTCTCTATTTTTTTAATAAGTGGAGGCTAAGTTCTTTTTTTAAGAGCGAAGTCTTAAGGGTTTCTTAGAGCAATTTTACAATAGGGTGGCCCATGTTTTAAAAACTTTATTCTCAAATCATAAAGATTTTGAGGTGTATGGTCCTCTATTCTTGAATTTAAACTCCATACTTGAACCTCATATCACCTTGAGAATAAATCTTAAAATAAGGGCTGAAGACTAATGGATTTCTTTTAAAAAAATTGTGTCAAAACCTAAGAGTTTCTCAACTTATTTTTTATGAATTGAGGTTTTGTGTGTTTTGAATTAAGGGAACCTTTACAACATAGATATAATAGGTAAATACATGAATAATATTTATAAAAAAAGGGGGCCACATCATCCTAAAGCTAAAAAAACAAATATGTGCTTTGTACTCTAATAAAAAAGGAGCATTTTTCTCCTACTATACTAATCAAGGTCATTTCAAAAAAATTTTGACTAATAAAAAAACTCGTTTATAGAAAAAAAGAGCAACGCCAAAGAAGCCTAATGTATAGTAATGTCTTGTACATATAAATGGGCCTATTGACATCAATAAAAATAAAATGGCTATGATATTTTATATAGTTTTTTAAAAATATTGACAGAAGGGCTCACTGCAATTTTAGAAGCTATGGTCGAGAAAACTGCATATCAACCAATTAATATTTAGTCATACTCAATAAGAGATAAAAATAAAAAAATATGTATTACATGTAGTAGTAAAATGAGAGAGTAGTTGATAATTTTTGTATTGGATCAATAATGGAACCTATAAAAAAATAATAAAAAATGACAAAAAAGGGTAACCCAAGAAAATCCTAGTAAAAAAAGGATTTGAGGGATCTTGTTGTGAAATAGAATAGGCGAGGAGGACCTAAAGAAATTTTAGGCAAAAAAAAAAAACTAGACGGAAGTTCATGCAGGTGAACTTAGAAAAAGAAAGGATGAAAGAGAAAAAGGATTAAAGAAAAAGGGGACAAGAAGACAAGAAGACGACGATGAAAAGGAGAAAAGGACAAAAAAAGATGAACAGATCACAACCAAGGAGAAAAGAACGGAGAGCACATGAAGGACACATGGAACAAAAAAGAAAAGAAAAAAGAACGGAAAGAAAGGTAAAAAAAGATGTTTACCTATAGATTTTCAATCTAACATAGCCAAATTAAAAGGGGTGTATATATATAGCTATGTAAAACCTAACTATTTTAGGGTTAGGTTTTTTTTAAAATTTGTTAAGATTCTATATTAAATTTTATTGATATCCCTTTTAAATAGGTTCTATCTTCTACTAGTTTAGCAACTTGAACTAAATAAGGACCCCTCATTTTCGAATTAAGTGAACTTACCATAAGCTAAAAACAAAACAAAAAATTATAGCAAACCAGCATTAAAAAATCGCTTTCCAATAACACATATTGATGAGTGCATTCTCAACCATTTAAGATTTTCAATCAAGATATAGTATGGGTTTAAAAAAGAGCATTGTAATGCTTTGCAAACAACTAAATATATTAAACAAATGGCTGCTCATATTCATGTCCTTTGACTACACAAAGGTTGTAACTTTTCATTTATTTGGTAGTCCATAATGACATCACCAATCGAATTATATTTTCCCCTACATCTACCACTCTAGAATTTTAAGAAATAAAATCTCGACCTTGTGATTTTAAGCATCACTTCATCAAAAACACTATGTTCAAATTATTGACTTTGATAACTTTACACCAAAAAAAATACTTGGACTCGTGAACTTAGTATAAAACTGAGCACATAAGCCAATGAGGAAACTTTTAAACACATAAAAAATTTAACTTAAGGAACCTAACACCCTCTAATCATATTATTGCCTTGAATATAAGGTTATCTTGAAAGGGAAATCAACTTGAGAACACCTACATCTTATATGATCAAATATAAAAGTTAAATTGAGAGTAACCCCTCTATATTAATTAATTCAAGGAGGCATGCTTCCCCCTCATGTATGTGAAATATAATGGGTTCAACAAGCCTTATCAATAAAATACAATATGAGGATGATAACACCTCATAAATCAAAATCAATGTGAGGATGGTAACATCTTATATAAACCAAACTTGAGGATACATATGCACCTCCTCTATTAATCTGACACAAAGACACATGCCTCACTGCTTTATATTAACCAAATTATCAAACTTGAGGGTGCATGTTAATTTCAATACATTAATGTTGTCATGTGATCATAAGCGTTAACAATAAAATCTAACTCGAAGATACTCACCCTCATACAAACCTAATTTCAGTTTGAAGGTATATGGGCTCATCATAACACATGTTTTAAGAAACACAAAAGATAAGTATAAAAAACACATGAGAAGTGAAAAGCAAAGAAAATGTCTGCTATAATAAACGAACACAACAATCTTAAAAAGGAAGTTTTGATAAGTAAGTTATCATAACTCCCCCACTAATCCCTTTTCAACACCTAGCAACAACTTCCCCTGGCTTGCCCTATAAATTAGAATTCCTTTCAAGAACAACAAAAAGCAATGAAAAAGGTAGAGAAAAGACTGAGAGAAATTAGAAAGATATAGAGATTTGAAATGTGAAAGAGCAAGGACAAGGTCCTCTGTATTTTTTATTTTAAAGGGAAGGAGGACTCCAGAACATAGTCTGGAGACCTAAGATCATATCTCCTTTTTCTTAAATCTTGTAATATATTAAAAGGATAATAAAGTTAATATATCCCTATATTTTACTTCTGATGTTCATTTAATTCTTTGCTTTCTATTAATCAAGGGTTTCTTTTAATAAGAGTAATTAATGAGAAGAAATAAATTTCTGAAAGCATGCACCTAACAACCTTCTTTTACAAGAAAGTGATACTGAAATATATCTAAAGAGTAAGTATTTAGGGATTGCTCTACTCTCCTTGAGATTAGTGATATGGCATGGTCAAGAAGACATTAGTTACCAAATATTATTTCTCCTCTAATGGATACTAGCACAACTTTGAAATTTTTCAAAATATACACGTCGGACACTCTGACACTCGCATTGCCGTTCTTGGTATCTCTATTTAAAATAGCCTTACAGAGAATAAGATCACCAGCTTTGAATCTTCAACGTCAGTCTCTTCTATTGTAGCGTTAGGCGATACGCTGTTGATTGATGACTTGCGATCTAAGCTCCTTCTCTCATATTTTATCAATAAGGTCGAGATCAACTTGAAGTCCGATAGTGTTGGACTCTTTGTTGAAGTTCTGTAGTTAGATAGTTGGATGCCAACCTCCACCGGGATGACTGCTTCCACCCTAATATGTTAGCTTGAATGTGGTTTCCCTGTGGAACTTTTGTGGGTCATTCTATATGACCACAAAATTTTGTGTAGCTCTTCATCCTAGTTCCCAACTACTTTGTCCACCTTCACCTTCAAGGCCTAGAGAAAGCATTTGTTCATAGCCTCGGAGAGGCCATTGCACTTAGGATGCGCTATCAAGATGAACTTAAGTTGATTCTTTCATTCTTCGTAGAAGTTACAGAAGCCCTTATTGTCAAACTGAGTGTTATTGTTTGTGATAAAAGATGAAGATATCCCAAATCTATAGACAATAGGCTTCCATATAAAGTTGGTAATGTTACTCTCACCGATCGTGGTCAAAGACTTAGCTTTTATCCATTTTTTTAAAGTAATCTATTGCAACAATCATAAAACTTTCGTTTCCCTACTAACATTGGGAGTAGTCCTAACAAATCCAATCCCCACTGAGCAAATATGATAGAATTAAGAAGAGTGATGAGTTCAATTGCTAGAGCCCAAAGTATGCTTGAAAGAATTGTCAAGTCTTCTATTGAGAGACAAGCCTCTAGGACTTGGCTAGAAGAGTCGGCTAGTGATACCCCTATCTGATAGCCCTCTAGGGTAGAATTCTGGCTTCTGGGTAGTTTCCACATGTTTATTGATAAATCTCTATTAGAACATAATCTGCTTCTCTAGGCTGGAGACATTGAAGGTAGGGCTCCACACTTCTGCTGGTGTATGAGAGCCGATATAGCTAATTGTCGATCATGAGGTATCTCCGAGTGCTTCTTTGTAGACTTCTTACATCTGCATGATTTTCTAGCAAGGTCCCTTAGTTAAATACTAAATGAGTAGGTCAATCTAACATGGCTCTATCAAAGCTCTAATCTGCATAATTGAGTATTCTCAAGCTTTAGTAGTGATGGGGTGTTTAAGGGTATCTATGTACACGGGCCCTTGGTTCTTCCCTGAGTTTGAGGAACTAAGCTTGGACAAAGCATCTTTTTAAGTGTTGTGGGTTCGAGGAACTTATATAGTTTCGAATTCTTTAAACTTGCACATGTTTGTGTCAAAAGTTAATTTTTCCATTGCTTTCAAACCTGTTACACCGTTTATCGATTACAAGTTCAAATTGAAAGAAAAGTTGATCTTTTTATAAGATCTTCTTGCAATGAAAAATAAAGATAACAACTTTATCAAATAAAACGCAACAGTAGTTTATCTCTCGCTGCTTTGCGTGGGATCTTTGCCTATGCCGGGGATGCGTTAGTCCGTGGACCATCACAGATCAAACCCAATTGACAGTATGACTACGCTCTTGTTTCAAAAAAGAAACAATTGCGGAAGCGACAATCACGACCAAGCGAGATTATAGCTCTTCTCGAGAATAAAACCAAGTTTAATCCGGAGGAAGGAGGGGGAGAGAATCTCAGATCTTGTGAAAGCTTTTTCTTTATGAAAAAGTTTGCCAAGATCTGCTGATTCTCCTCTGAAATTCGTAGTCAACTGTTTAATTAGACAGCACCTCGCCCTCTTCAACTTTAGATCCTCTTGAAAGAAGACCCTAGGCTTCTATTTATAGGCTTTTGGAGACGTGTTTTTAGATAAGAATTGATGTTTAAACATTATTTGTAGTTAATAACCACTTAAACGCTTTTAGGGATAGCCTCAAAACAGTTGGGGAGGCCCTGGGACGAAAGAATCCTTAAAAATCATCGAAATCCGCGTTTTAGGAGTCTTAGGAGTAAAAAAAAGTCGTGATGACTCGGTACTGTGTGAGCCACCATTTGGTGGATCGCACTCATGTGAGTCACCATTTGGTGGCTCGCGCTTACGCAAGCCTTCGGGTGTGTTTTGTTCATCTTTTTTGATACTTCGGCGATTTATGACCCCTCAAGTTTGCTTGTTTTGCGTACGGTTTATCGTTTTGCTGACTTGCTCATTTTACTAATCCACTTCGTACGCTTACTGGTGTTGGATAAATTCTCTTGACTCGGATAATAACGTTTATCGTCTTCTCGTTATCTTGAACTGTGTTTGGGAAGCTATAGGTAATTTTTGACGCCTACAGATACCCCCTCTAAAGTGTTTCAGTCACGTTTCTTTTATAGAAGAGCGTAAAATACTTTGGATGTGATAGGCCCAACCTTCAGTCGGTGCAAAAGGACCTATAATTGGCATCAGCTCTTGACTCCTTCAGTCTTCAATCTACTTAGTATTTTGTTGAATAGATGAAGTTCTTACGGTTCTGCGTTTATCGTCTGACCGCTGTCGAAGTCTCGGATTGAAACTCGTGTGTTGATTGATCTCGTTGAGTTGACGTTGAACTGACTATCTTTGTTAGGAATTTATATTTGAACATCATTGAACTCCTTCTCATCATTCTTTAATCTTTATTTTGGCGAATTTTGACGACGCGTTGACAGACGCTGACTTTTATCACAATGGGTTGACCGGCGTTGACTTTAGGGTTTTGCATTGATCGGTGTTGACTTTCATCGCAACGCGTTGACCGGCGTTGACTTTAGGGTTTTGCATCGATCGGCATTGACTTTCATCATAACGTGTTGACCGGCGTTAATTAAAGCGTGGTGGTCCCATATTTTAGACTACAGGACCAACTGTTAAAGCTGATTTAACTGCATGTATGGATCTTGTCCTTAAGTTTGTTGGATGCTCATGTCATAAGACCAACTAATGGCGGCTGGTGCGTCAATGACTCTCACATTTATAGGATTTTTGGCAAACCCTCAGCTATAATCGGGTTTGATGAGCCTTTATCGATTACCGTTTGAGTCGGGCTAGCATGCGGATTGTTTAAATCCGTTCCATATGTAACGTTATGCTAAAAGTGTTAACTCTTTTAGTGCTCCGATATTGAATACGTAGACTTTGTCTTTCTTACGGGAATAGACTACCCGATAACGTGTGTTAGGTGCTGACTTATCTCTTCTTAGGCTTCGGGATAAAATTCACCACGCGTGTAAGGCGTGGATTTTAGTGTTATGAATAACAACCTGCCATAATGTTGAATATGTGGGCTTTTGTCCCTTTTACGGTAAAGACTAACCGGTAACGCGTGTTAGGTGCTGACTTATCCCTACTTAGGATTCAAGATAAAATTCCCCAGACTTTGATTCTGGTGTCTTTTTCAATCAGTGAAAGACTAAACCGGCAACACGTGTTAGGAATTGACTTATCCCTACTTAGGCTTCGGGATAAAATTCCCCGGGCGTGTGAGGCACGGATTTTAGGAGTTAAAAAGTGGTGCTTCTCTTGGGGCAAAGACGAACCCGATGCGAGAGATGAAGAATTTTATATTCTATCTCCCAAAGCTGAAGAGGAAGAATTTTATATTCTATCTCCAGTTGCAAAAAGAAACTCCAAGTGGGATCTCCACTTTAAGAATCCGGGAAGATGAAACTAAGAGTGGAATTTCCACACCGAGAATCGAAAAAAATTCGGATAACCCTAACTGTCGGAAGGTTTGATTACTCGATTTGAAAGTGGACCTCTCATTCATGGAAGGAATCGAGAGGGAATTTTGGTTGTGGCCCTAACTAAAGGAAGGTTTGACCGAGTGAGAGATTTGAGACGACCCTAACTGTTAGAAGGTTTGATCGCTCGATTTGTGGACCTCTCTTTTATTGGAGGAATCGAGAGGGGATTTTGGTTGTGGTCCTAACTGTTCAAAGGTTTGACCAAGTAGACAGTGAGAGTGGGAGTATAAATCACAGTGGGAGTGTTGACTTATACCGATTACTCAATGGGGATTCTTAGTGTCAAGTGACAAATACTTAACACGGAAGGGTTTGACAATTGTCAACAATCAAGTGATTAAAATTTCGACTACTATGTCCAGACTCTAACAACAGGAGTGTTGAGTGCACAGACGTAGCGAAAGTTTGAGTGGATTCAACCAAAAGAAATTTTGGTAGTCCTACCGTCGATTAGTCTGATCGGTGGGAGATTTTGTGGTGGAAACTTCGAGTCGTCAACAAAAGGGTGTTCGGAAATCACAGTGGGAGTTTAGTATTTATCACTTTATTCGTAATGATCGGGTTATCTCTAAAGAATATTACATTTAACATTCTTTTGGGTACTTCCCGTTACATGAATTATCTACACCTAGCTTTCTTTGTAAAAATGGGTCCAATGAGGAGTACATTGTCCTCAGTCGCATGTTCTGGTTATCCTTAAGAATATAAGATTCTCTAGGAACTTTAGTTTAGGCTCATATACTTGTTGGAGTATTGAGAAGCAGTTTATACTCTTATACTCTTCGGAGTGTCGAGAAGCAGTTTATACTCTTATACTCTTCGGAGTGTTGAGAAGCAGTTTATACTCTTATACTCTTCGGAGTGTCGAGAAACAGTTTATACCCTTATACTCTTTGGAGTGTCAAGAAGCAGTTTATACTCTGATACTCTTCGGAATGGTGCCGTTCTCATCTGGCTTATCGCAGCGTTATGATGCGGGCTTCAACTAAGGTTTGGATGCTATTCTTGAGAGCAAAACAATCCTTGGTGGGATGAAGGACTCTCCTGTGGTATGCTTAGTATTTTGGATCTGTAGTGTTGTCAGCTTCCTCCTGATTTGTGATAGGTGGTAGCTTGAACTTGTTGTTTTTAAGGAGGGACTCGAAGATGGCTGGAACGTCTTCGTTCTTGAAGGAGTACTCCTTTTGGAGTCTTGAATCCGGAGTTTTCTGCTTTCTACGGGATTGCTGTTGTGATGTCTAATTAACGTCAATAGCAGCTGCAGGGGCCTTCCCTTTACCACGGGAGTCGAAGTTTGAGTTCGGAGGATTAGCCGTCGGTTGGCTCCTCTCGGCCTTCTTCCTTCGGAGGAAGCGTTCGGTCTGCTCTCCGCGCGTCTTCAACTCTTTTCATGTGTTGGACGGTGCAGTGCCCATAGCTTCTAACACGTCTAAGGAAAGATTGTTGTGGCATGTTTGGAGGATAAATTCCTCTGTGATCAGATATCGGCAGTTTATTGCTTTATTCCGAAAACGTTTGATGAAGTCGTCGACCGTTTCTTCGTCTTCCTGTTTCTCTTCAAAGAGCGTTCCGATCGGCACTTCAGTGTCATCGTCAAAGAAATTAGCGAGAAACATGCTTTCCATGTCGTCCTAGCTATTAATACTCCCCAGTTTAAGACGACGGTACCAATCAAAGGCAGCTACACGAACGGTTCCTATGAATAATCATACCATCAGAGGTTCATTGCTAGAAATGATCCCAGGTGGGACTTAAAATAAATCAAGTGTTGAGTAGGGGAACCCCTCCCATCAAACGGTGTGAAGTTAATCAAATTAAACTTCGCTGGGTATAGAATTGAGTCTCACTCTCTCGGGTAAGGACACGGAATGCCAGTCTTTTTTACCTCTTGAGCAGACATCAAAGCATTAATTTTGCTTTCAAGGTCTTTCATCTTAAGATCTTCGCCTGCATCTTTCTTCTAGCGATTTTGGAGAGGGATATTGGTATCACCCCCAGTGTTAAGGACATCTTCAGTATTTTTATCCTCAAGTAGACCATCGATATTGATATTTTCCTCCACTTCTGAGTCGCTATCTACTTGATTGGTAACCTGGCAACGACTAGATTTACCGTGTTGATTTGACAACTGTTGGAGTTGTTGGGCATGTAAATCTTTAACCCGTTACACAGTCATAAACATCTTAATTTTAAAGTCCTCTTTCTGCTTAGCCAAAGCTTCTTGAAGGAGTTGAGTCATATGTTTAGTAGTGATCAAGAACGATTCTCGAGTCCGTCCCGTACTGGACACAGTGGCATCTGAGGCGATCGCAGAGTTTTTGTCTGATGCTTCATCGTCTGAGGAATGCCCTCTCTGAATTCTCCTATAATGTCTAGGCCTGATAGCCCTGGTTTGTAGCCGAGTCAATCGCTGGGATATTTGTGGAAAAGGTTAGGGACTGAAGCATCGCGTGGATTTTCCTTTGTCTGTCATGTTAATCGTGACTTCTGAGAATTCACGTTCTTGAACGGCCGGCTTCCTTTTACGAAAATGTCTTGACTTGTGCCTTAGCGTTTCTGTAGAAAGTCTTTCAAATACCGAAATCCTTTGCGAGGCGGTCTTAGAGCAGTTACATTCTGACAATACCGCCTTTATAAGTTTGGTACATGGACAAAGAGAATCCGTTTCCCGGGTATTTCTCTTTCAAGATTTATTCGTACCCCCAGCCTGATAGTACAACTCATCGATATGATTATCGCAACAACCTATCTTGCACTGGCATAATTCTCCCATTCTAACGTCGTCGTCTTCTGACGAACATAACTCTTTTTGAGGGTACAACACCCTATCATCATTCTCAAGAGTCGCTCATTTGAAACCATGCCTTCGTGCGCGTGAGGACCAAACGGGCTCTTGGACTTCCACTCGCAATCTGATGTGAGTGGTTATCGGTACTTTCTCCATAGGAGGGATCTTTGACTTACTGGGGAATCGCGTACAACCCCCAGTCTGACAAACCATAATAGGTTCATTTGCTTGCACTAGGTGTTCTTTAATTGGAGCTTTGACTTGATCTTTGTGTAAAGGACCAAGACGATCCGTAATCATTACTTTGAACCGGGACAAGTCCACACTGTCGTGAGGTTCTACCGAAGGTGAGAAAGTCATCGGAACAGGAACAGGAGCTGTCGGAGACTCAAAAACGATCGTGGGAGGAGAATTTTTTGCAAACAGAGGATGGCTGGCTTGGAGGTATCGCAGGCTAGCATTTGGTGGCTTGGCATTGACCGAGCCAGAGTTTGGTAGCTCAGCCTTGGTCGAGCCAGCATTTGGTGGCTCAGCCATGGCCGAGCTAGCAGCCAACAATCTGATTTTTTCGGGCCTTATTTTGGATTTCGGCCTCCAGATTTGACGTGGTTTTGACAGTTTATTGTCTACATTGTTTGTTTGCAATTTCTTAGCTTCTTGCACTAGAATTCTTACGTGCGCAAGTAACACGCGACATTTCGGGAGCCATTCTTAAAGAGTTGAACGTGTCCTCTTAACAGGGACCCATTCATTCGTCGTTGATTTGAAACAGTCTCTCGCTTGCTGCCGTGGTGGTTGGCATCTTCTAGACTTCAGATCCGCTTCATAGCGGATCCCATCAACTAGCTCGGAAGCTTTGGCCAATTAGCGTGTGAGGCGTTGACGTCATCTTTGACGCGCTCTCTTTGATAAGGTCGATGCGTTTTTAGTAGTAGCCTCGGCTTTGCAAGGTGTGTCTTGAGCCGCTGCGGGATGAGGATCTTGGTTTTGAACCTTCAAATCCAAGTGCCCCCGAATCTTCCTTGTGGAGTCTCTCCTATTCCTACGAGGAGAGGATGATCTGGAAGACGAGGATAAGAATTCCTCATACTTTGCCTGGTCGAACTCGTACTCGACCTCTTTGTTGATCGGGATGATGATCTTTGGTTGTGACACTACAGTTTCGACAGAGAAGCTGTCGGTTCCCGTTGTGGTCGCCAGTTTGTTTGTGTCAAAAGTTGATTTTTCCATTACTTTCAAACCTGTTACACCGTTTATTGATTACAAATTCACACTAAAAGAAAAGTTGACTTTTTTATAAGATCTTCTTACAATGAAAAATAAAGATTACAACTTTATCAAACAAAACACAGCAGTAGTTTATCTCCCGCTGCTTTGCGTGGGATCTTTGCCTGTGCTGGGGACGCGTTAGTCCGTGGACCACCGCAAATCAAACCCAGTTGACACTATGACTACGCTCTTGTTTCACAAAGGAAACAATTACTGAAGCGACAATCACGACCAAGCGAGATTATAGCTCTTCTCGAGAATAAAACCAACTTTAATCCGGAGGAAGGAGGGGGAGAGAATCTCAGATCTTTTGAAAGCTTTTTCTTTATGAAAAAGTTCGCCAAGATCTGCTGATTCTCCTTTGAAATTCATGGTCTACTGTTTAATTAGACAGCACCTCGCCCTCTTCAACTTCAGATCCTCTTGAAAGAAGACCCTAGGCTTCTATTTATAGGCTTTTGGAGATGTGTTTTCGGATAAGAATTGATGTTTAAACATTATTTGTAGTTAATAACCACTTAAACGCTTTTAGGGATAGCCTCAAAACAGTTGGGGAGGCCCTGGGATGAAAGAATCCTTAAAAATCATCGAAATCCGCATTTTGGGAGTCTTAGGAGTCAAAAAAGTCGTGATGGCTCGGTACTGTGTGAGCCACCATTTGGTGGCTCGCACTCATGCGAGTCACCATTTGGTGGCTCACGCTTACGGAAGCCTTCGGGTGTGTTTTGTTCATCTTTTTTGATACTTCGGCGATTTATGACCCCTCAAGTTTGCTTGTTTTGCGTATGGTTTATCGTTTTGCTGACTTGCTCATTTTACTAATCCACTTCGTACGCTTACTGGTGTTGGATAAATTCTCTTGACTCGGATAATAACGTTTATCATCTTCTCGTTATTTTGAACTGTGTTTGGGAAGCTATAGGTAATTTTTGACGCCTACAGATACCCCCTCCAAAGTGTTTCAGTCACGTTTCTTTTATAGAAGAGCATGAAATATTTTGGATGTAATAGGCCCAACCTTCAGTCAGTGCAAAAGGACCTGTAATTGGCATCAGCTCTTGACTCCTTCAGTCTTTAATCTACTCAGTATTTTGTCGAATAATTAAAGTTCTTATGGTTGTGTGTTTATCGTCTGATCGCTGTTGAAGTCTCGGATTGAAACTCGTGTGTTGAGTTGACGTTGAGCTGACTATCTTTGTCAGGAATTTATATCTGAACATCATTGAACTCCTTCTCATCATTCTTTAATCTTTATTTTGGCGAATTTTGACGACGCGTTGACAGACGCTGACTTTTATCGCAACGCGTTGACCGGCGTTGACTTTAGGGTTTTGCATTGATCGGCGTTGACTTTCACCGCAACGCGTTGACCGGCGTTGACTTTAGGGTTTTGCATCGATCGGCATTGACTTTTATCACAACGTGTTGACCGGCGTTAATTGAAGCGTGGTGGTCCCATATTTTAGGCTGCAGGACCAACTGTTAAAGCTGATTCAACTGCATGTATGGATCTTGTCCTGAAGTTTGTTGGATGCTCAAGTCATGAGACCAACTAATGGGGGCTGGTGCGTCAATGACTCTCACATTTATAGGATTTTTGGCAAACCCTCAGCCATAATCGGGTTTGATGAGACTTTACCGACTACCGTTTGAGTCGGGCTAGCATGCAGATTATTTAAATCCGTTCCATATGTAACGTTATGCTAAAAGAGTTAACTCTTTTAGTGCTATGATGTTGAATACGTAGACTTCGTCTTTCTTACGGAAATAGACTACTCGACAACGTGTGTTAGGTGCTGACTTATCTCTTCTTAGGCTTCAGGATAAAATTCACCGCGCGTGTAAGGCGTGGATTTTGGTGTTATGAATAACAACCTGCCATAATGTTGAATATGTGGGCTTTTGTCCCTTTTACGGTAAAGACTAACCGGTAATGCGTGTTAGGCGCTGACTTATCCCTACTTAGGATTCAGAATAAAATTCCCCAGACTTTGATTCTGGTGTCTTTTTCAATCGGTGAAAGACTAAACCGGCAACGCGTGTTAGGCATTGACTTATCCCTACTTAGGCTTCGGGATAAAATTCCCCGGGCGTGTGAGGCACGGATTTTAGGAGTTAAAAAAGTGGTGCTTCTCTTGGGGCAAAGACGAACCCGATGTGAGAGATGAAGAATTTTATATTCTATCTCCCAAAACTAAAGAGGAAGAATTTTATATTCTATCTCCAGTTGCAAAAAAAACTCCAAGTGGGATCTCCACTTTAAGAATCCGGGAAGATGAAACTAAGAGTGGAATTTTCACATCGAGAATCAAAAAAAATTCGGTTAACCCTAACTGTCGGAAGGTTTGATTACTCGATTTGAAAGTGGACCTCTCATTCGTGGAAGGAATCGAGAGAGAATTTTGGTTGTGGCCCTAACTATAGGAAGGTTTGACCGAGTGAGAGATTTGAGACAACCCAAACTGTTAGAAGGTTTGATCGCTCGATTTGTGGACCTCTCGTTTATTGGAGGAATCGAGAGGGGATTTTGGTTGTGGTCCTAAATGTTCAAAGGTTTGACCAAGTAGACAGTGGGAGTGGGAGTATAAATCACAGTGGGAGTATTGACTTATACCGATTACTCAATGGGGATTCTTAGTGTCAAGTGATAAATACTTAACACGGAAGGGTTTGACAATTGTCAACAATCAAGTGATTAAAATTCTGACTACTATGTCCAGACTCTAACAACAGGAGTGTTGAGTGCACAGACGTAGCGGAAGTTTGAGTGGATTCAACCAAAAGAAATTTGGGTAGTCCTACCGTCGATTAGTCTGATCGGTGGGAGATTTTGTGGTGGAAACTGTGAGTCGTCAACAAAAGGGTTTTCGGAAAGCACAGTGGGAGTTTAGTATTTATCACTTTATTCATAATGATCGGGTTATCTCTAAAGAATATTACATTTAACATTCTTCCGGGAACTTCCCGTTACATGAATTATCTACACCCAGCTTTCTTTGTAAAAATGGGTCCTATGAGGAGTACGTTGTACTCAGTCGCATGTTCTGGTTATCCTTAAGAATATAAGATTCTCTAGGAACTTCCTGTGAAAGAAAGGAAATAGTTTAGGCTCATATACCTGTTAGAGTATTAAGAAGCAGTTTATACTCTTATACTCTTCGGAGTGTCGAGAAGCAGTT
>BQKN01044536.1:2384-19629 GCA_022839385.1 Asparagus kiusianus
ATATATATATATATATATATATATATATATATATATATATATATATCCCGTAACCCAAAACTCTCCCCTGTTCTCAAACGCAGCCGCCTCTCTCTTCTTCCTTTGTTCTCTCCCTCTCTCTCAAAACCCACCGCCTCCTTGCCCACCTCAGTGCCGCCCGAGCACCGATCACCTCCGCCTCCTCCAGCCGCTCCTCGCCTGCTCCTCCTCCTTCTCCACCCCAGCCCCTCCATTCTCTTCTCTCTTTCTTCTTCCCAGCAACCCACAGCCACACCCCTCTCTTCTTCTCCTCCCCTCCCCAACGTGTTCCAACTCAAGTTCCGACCAACACCAAGCAGTGCTACCTCCTCCTTTGCCGAGAATAGCCTTCCCCGACCCGAGCTCTGATCTCCCTCAGCTCATTCATCACTACCTAGCTCCTCCTCAGCCACCCCTCTACCTCAGCACAGGTCTGACCGCCTCGCCGCCCTTCCTCCTCGACTAGCCACCACCCTCAGTCGCCTCAACCGTCGCCATCTCCTCCTCCTCTTGTAGCCCACGCCCACAGCCTCCTCCCTCTCACTGACCCCTGCAGCACTGCCTCAACCCTCAGCCTCCTTTTCCTCTAGCCCACCGAGCTCCTCGTCATCCTCGAGCTCCAGCTCCAACGCCTCCATCTCCCGAGCCCACGCCTAACTCGAACCCCACAACCGAGCTCTCCTCTGCTATAACCCCCAACAGCCCCCACAACTACCTACACCGCCATCCCCCTCCCTCACAGCAACCCCTCCTTCAGCCACCGCACACAAATAGCCTGGTGACACCTCTGCAGCAGCCGACCACCGATGCCAAGCCCGCTAAACACCGCAGCCACGCCGTCGTGCCACCCGTCGACGCTGCTAGCCACACCCGCAGCCTACTCATCGTAGGCAAGATCACACTTCTCTTTGACTCGTCATTTTTAATTTTTATATCTAATATTAATTAATTGTATAGATTAGACTAATATGTTATTATCTGGTGTGCTTGTTAATGAATAATATTAAATAATGATAACATGATAAATAGTTTAAAGGAAAATTATTTTGTGAAAATGGTTATTTTGAGATGTTTTTAAAAGAAAGAATATTTTAAAGAATTTTGGAATTATTAATTTTGAGAAATAAATTAAGAACAATTATTTTGGAAAAGAGGTTATCTTGAATTGTTAATTTATTATTTTAAAAGATTATTTTTAGAATAATTATGGTAAAAGACAATTTGAAAGGAATTTATTTTACAAAAAAGAATTATTTATTTTGAATTAATTTATTTTATGATCGTGTGTTTGATGGTTGTTGACCGCGATATTTTATGTGCAAATCATTCGTTGATTTTATGTTTCTTATTCTAATTATGTGACTTACCATGCTTGCATAAAATTAGCTGTATTTTTATTTTCTTATTGTGTTTGAGAATCATTAGGAGTTTATGACTATAGTGACTTGTGTGACATGAATAAGACCTAGAGGCTTGTGTATTGTTGACTTAGAAAATACAAGAGAGTTAGGATGGGAAAGTCATGGTTCATGTGATCGGATAAGGCTGTTGATGTATCTTCCAGACTCGTACCAATGAACTGTTTTGCACTGGGGTTGGTTTGTTCGGCCAAGTGAATCGTTTCGCACTTGGTCAATGAAATTGTTTCATCACCCGAGTTTTGCTTGGGTTCGAACTAGGCCAAAATCAGATTACGTGTAGTCCTCTCATCGAATGGTTTCGTAGGTTTGGATGCACATAGGGGATTTGTAAACAGTCAGTATCTGATGACAGGAACGTTGATTCTGTGTGAGATATGTACCAGTGACCTGTTATAGAATGGCTAATTTCATAACATCGTTACTTGGATGATTACGAGTTGTTGTGAGATACGGACCAGTTTTATTTCTTTTCATACATATATCGGGATTAATATTTAATTATCTATAATTCAATACATAAGGTATATACATGAGGGTTTCCTTGTTTGGATTATTCCCTCAACGTACTACGTCTCTTGTTGTAGATTTTTAAATATTAATTCTATCTAGTTGTATGACCATGTTACTTGGATGATTAGTCTGATCGCTAGATGCATGACCTTGTTACCCGTTCAATTTTGGATTCTTCTGATTGTTATATTCTAGTAGTAAATTATATTTAGATTATTAGTATTCCAGTTGCATGCTCTACTATTATTATTAATGTTATTGCTTTGGTCTTTCGATCGTTCTATCCTTCCTTGTGGGATCTTACCGTGTGCCATGCACGTTGACATACACCTATTTTCTCTGGTGTATGTCAGACTTAGAGGAAGGATAGATCTAGCTTCGAGATGTGCCAGAGCTAGGATATTCTCAGCAGGGGTGCCTTGTAGACAGAGTTGAAGAATAGGCCGAAGCTCAGTTATCTTTTCTTAGTTGTTTGTCCTAGTTGATTTTGTAGTACTTTTCCTTTCCCGTTGAATGATGTATTTTATATTTCTCCAGTATTTATTTGTTCAGTTTTGTATAAGGGCATGTTGACCCAAATATTAGGTCTTGAATGATATTTCTTTTATGATATGGATCATTTTGTTCTGAGTTTATCTATTATATTCTTGCTAATTATGATCAGGGACCTGTACCTTTGCATTTATTTCTTGATGCTTAGCGTATTATCTTGAGGAGAAATGTTTATTTTTATTTACTCTCCTTAATCTAATACGTTGCGAGCTTATTCATGTTCTGATTCCCCGTATTTTGGGAAGCGGGGCATGATAGTACTAATCAATAGGAAGTTTCTCAAGAAACATTACTTTTGGTCCTAGGTAATTTCATTTCCCTGTAGAGGTTTTGGTTACGTTTAAGTTTTCACCTCTGATCATGAGAATAAATTCTCAACCTATATTGCTGATCATCTTGATCTAAAATCCAATCAAAACCTGAATAAGTCATCAAGTTAATATCACACCTTTATGTTTTGATTAGTTAATATTACACATCGTTGGATCATTTCACCGACTGGTTAAATTTACACCTCTATCATCTTGTTTTTTTGGATTCGATTAGTTAATACTACATCTCTATCAATTACCTTTACTAAAAAATTGATTAGTTAACATTATACTTCTACCGACTTTTTACCATTAAGTTAGCATTACACTTCCAAATGGTAGTCAAGCTTTGGACTCCTTTGGACCAGACCGATTAACATTACAACTCTGTTAGAAGTTCTACTTAACATGTTAACATTACACCTCTATCAAATACTCTAATATTGTCCTGTTAGCATTACATCTTTGAATAATACCAACTCAACTAAACTTGATACATTAACACTACACCTCTATTGGTTTGATTGTATCATCTTTTCTCCCTAACAAGGATATCAGTATGATATGTTAACATTACACCTCTATCAACACACATATTGAAATAGAAAAAACTCTTTATTATTAGAAGAGCTAATTTATTACAAAAAAGATAATTCTAAACGACATATAGATAAAAATATTAAATTTGATCAATGCACATGACCATTTTGGTATCCCTAGCTTCAAGAGCATTTTTAAGCTCTCTCTCAAAATCTAGGGATCAATTAGAGTAACTTGAACCCTGATAGCCTCAGGCCTAGCCATCTCGGCCTAAAATTGAGAAGTCTTAATATCCCACCCCTTAGCCAACTCAAAAGACCTGAGCTCATGTTTCACCTTTTGTTGTTGAGCCACTTTCAACTGAGTTTGAGCTACAATAACGTCTATCTTGGCCCCATTTATGGCCCCTTCCCGTTCCAGAATGGCATTGGTAAGCTCAGCCCAATTACCATCAGGAAGTACAAGGCTAGCATTCAATTCCTAAGACTTTTATTGATCTACTCCATCTCCTTGCGGGTGGACTCTTCAATCTTACGGCGCTTCGCTGAGAGATGACGGAATTCCAGGTCAGTAATACCATCAACATCAACTGCATAAAGTAGTTGCAACCTTTAGAATTGAAGCTCAGCCTCATCAACCTTTAGTATGTTCAACTCTCGCAATTGATATCAAAACACCAAGTTGACTCCTCAACAAAGCAATAGTGTCAACAGATAAGCCTCTCTTAGGAACCAAAGCAAATTTTATACTTCGTTTGTATAGCATTATGAAGCTCTTGATCAGAATTTGAATCTCTAACTCAAACAAATCATCTGAGTCAAGAGCTGGTAGAATTTCAGTGTGATTTTGAACGGCCTTCACCTGTGGAGACCACTAATGCATCCATGGTTGTTAAAGAAGTGGTTAGTAGGAGTTGCAGTTAATTATCACACAACAGGAGAAATGGTGCTAGTTAAGTTAACATGCTTGAAATATCCATTGTGGTACAATCCTTAGAGGTCTCCTCAATTAATGGGGCAATGGATCTCACAACCAACATCGTCATCATCAGCGTGTCCGTTAGCATAACCTCAATATCAATAGTTGTGACCTCTGGCTTGATAAATTCATCTGTTGTTCTGGTAGGATCATCTTCAAGCTGAGGCTTAGAAGTCGACAAGACTATCCTCCTGACTCCTACTAAAATCAGAGAAACTTATGGATCGTCATCTTCCTTAGATGACTTGTGAATAATTAACCTATATCTCCTTACAAAAATAGGTGCAGGTACGGCACTTGCCTTAACATTGGTATTTGGCACAGGATTAATAGCACCACAAGCGTAGTCAAATTCAACTATCGATGCAAACTCATTAGCAGGAATGGATATGGGAGCTACCTCACCCTTGGCCTCTATTTAGGTTCATCATCTGCCAAGGAGATAGACAAAGTGCTAGTTATCAAAGCAAAAAAAACTATGCAAGACTAGTTAGGGAAAACTATACCTAGCACATAAGAGGAATCACCTATGCTGCTGGTTAGGGAAAATCATACCTGGCACATAAGAGGAATCACCTATTCTACCCTCAAAGACAACATCATTAGGCTCGGTAATATAAGGATCGATTTTAGCCTCATGAACCACCTTCTCCTCACCATCTGAACCTTCTCGATCAAGTGGGATGAGCTCTTTACCTACATATAGGGAGTACATGTCAATTAAGTGCACCTTGAACAAATCAATGCAAAGACATAAGTAGGGTTTACCTAAGGAAACAGGAGGCTCAACTATAGGTTCTTGTGCTAAGATCACATGAAACCCTTCCCTGATCCTTGAAGAACCTCAAGGCACATGGATTTGCTTAGGATCTAAAGACGCTAAACATTGCTTCTTTGAAGGCTCTTGCTAGAGATGGGCTTGTAATAGCCTCTTTCCCTGAGTCCGCCTTCCTCTGCCAGTTACTCCTTGGCGAACCACATATTTAGTTGGTTCTCGGATACTAACTCTAATTGGTCTTTGAGGAGAAGGTTGCTCACTAAATACCTCCTAATATTCATCTTCTGGCACACCTTCCTCTAGAAAGTCTTGGAGTCCAAGAGCTCTACTCTTCGAGCCCTTTCTAAATAATTCTTTATACTTTCAGTGATCAAACCGTAAATCAGTTTTATTCACCTTGAAGTTAGAATTAGGGACAATCACCCAGTTGTTCTTATAGAACCTAGCATCATGTAACAGTTAGTTATATGATGGAGGTCCGCGAATCTGGTCCATGTAGCTCCAGCAACAAAATGATACCAAGCACGACACCATCCACTAAGCTCCTTGTGCGTAACAATCCTGTATTTGAATTTCTAATGTAGAGTTGGCCGTATCCGAACTAACGAGCGAATCTACAAGGTAAGTATGGCTCGATATAGCACTCAGGTCCATTTAGCAAAGCGATGAGATGGCCTGGCCTAATGTTGACCAGCTAGTTGAAGTATCAGCTAGTTAAGCAAATGAATCCTTCAGTACCTGGACCATCTTCAAATCCATCTCTAGGATTGGTACCATCCATCTCAGGAAAATAACAAAAGAGACAATAATGATCTTTCTTCTGAAGGATCGGATGGATCCCTACAAGGTACTTAACGGTCCATTTGGAGTGCTCATACTTCTAAAGTAATGAGACACTATCTCCACTCAGAGCAGCAGCTGACATCAACGAGGTGTAGTGTGAAGTATACCATATCGCCAGATAGGTGTACGGTAACTCCACTCTAGGGTTCAGAACCAATCTCTCAAACTATTATCTTCTTGGATCAGGAACTTAGTAGCTAATTCCCTTACCCCATGATGTATGCAACTAGCTATTGCCAAAGTAGGGCCAAGCTATACCCGGTGGCGAGCATCACTGTAGGGAAAAAAATAGTGATGCAAATACTATCTTTTGGTCAGGATGGCACAATGTAGCCCTTCAACCAGATTGAAAGGAAACATAAGAGCAGAGCAAATTTAGATATCAGCTCCTTGGCTTCATGGTAGAAAATTTCAACTTTATTTCCTGCATGGAACCCACATTCATTTAATTCGGCAATATGAAACAACTGACCCTCATTGAAAATCTGGATCTCAACTTTAGCCTCTGTCACGGGATGAATTGAATTGACATTCCCCTTCTTAGTTAACATTGGGGAATAGATACTTAGCCCAAGGGACATGATTAACAGTAGAACAATCCTTAGCATTCATGACGACCCTTTGGAAGATTAGGAAGTGGTTGACTAACTCCCTAAACACCTTTTTGAAATAGGCATTTTGTTTAAAAGTGCCCAACGCTGCGTTGGTAAGGAAGAACTCTTCATATGGACGGTCTTCTATTGGTAGTTGCCACACTTCATACATTTAACGCAGAGTGATTCCAATTTCACCCGTCGGAGTAAGGAAAATATTGTTGTCGATATTATATAGCTCCAAATATTGTACAATATTAGCTCACAAATTTACAGGCCATATTTTGAGGCTACCACCAAATGGGTCCACCATTTGGTATCCATTGATCTTATCTAGCTAGGGAATCTGGTATCCCCATCAGTGTACTGTACATCAATTTTTGCAAGTTTATTTCCAAATATATTTGGAACTACATGAACTTTATTGATATGGGCACCCTCTTGAACAAAGTCAGGACGCAGACCTATAATGTTAACCTTGAAGTGTTCTTCCTAATGGAAGCCACCGTCGTACTTCAAAGTGCCTATCTTCACATTATCTTCTTTATTGGTGAGGGTGAAGCGCATCAGGAGAGGCACGATGACATGTTGCAAGTACATAAAAGGTACCTGTCGCTCTATCACCGGTAGGAAGTAGTGATGGTCCCCTTGGATGTAATACCCATGCTCATTCTTCCAATTAAATATGGAGGTGCCATTGGAATTACCTCTCCAAACAAAAATGAGGCTTCCTCTATTTTTCCTCTTTGGGAATGGAGAACTTTAGCTAGGTATGGAGGGATGCGCCTATCAAAAGCATGCCTCACTTTGGAATCATGAGTCCCATCATGATCGAAGTGGTTGTGATGGTTGACATGATCTTTCAAAAAAACTGCACAAAAATATACAAAAATACATTAGAAGACAAAGACTAAATAAATCAATCAAATCTTTGCACTCAAATGCAAAGCTTGCCAAGATAACCATGAGTGAAGCTTGCTCATAAGTGAAAGTTATTACAACACTAGAATTTTAGCTATGTGTTAACAGTGTGAGCGAAGTTCATGCTGATAGCAATGAACTTCAGCACCACAATCAAATCCGCCAAGTAGATCAGACTGGCGAAATCGCTAGACGAATATCATTCAAATCAAACTGGCCAACCTCGCTCAAGCGAAAGTTGCTCAAACTAAAATCATGAGCCTCACCCAGATGAAGTTTGCCCAAAATTCTAATAGGCTAATGGCCACACGTTTCGTATGAGAAGTGAAGCTCGTCACATCGAGAACCATTGATGGTCACTAATATAGCTTCACCATCACCGAGAAAAGCTCATCAATGAGATTGTGAGCAGTCATAAATATCACACCTTTGGCCGCAAATAAACTTTATGTGATGAAGGCACTATTTAAAGCCTGATTGAGGTTGTGTTTTGGTAGATCTGAAGATCATCATGGTTGGGTTTAAATTTTACCCATAGTCATCTCCAACTGTGTCGGCGTATCACCAACTCTTGGCCGGCGAGGCTCCATACAACACCTCTTCCTCTTGAGATTACATGATGAGGAGACATTAGAAATTGGTATTAAGACTTTTTGTGGGTTTCAAGAAATCTAGGGTTTAAATGAAGCTAGGGTTTTGAAAATCAAAGTAAAAAGAAAAGAGGTAAACGGTTCTATTTATAGGCTAACCCTAAACTTCGCCAAAGTTTTTCACCATGAGCTTCGCCATGAATCTTGTCTTGAGCTTCACCAAAGATTCTCATCTAGAACATTGTTGAGAATCTTGCTATGAATAACATTTGCCATAATTTTAGGCATAGAAATTGAGGATTCAAATTTTAAGTCATCATACCGAGTCTCATATAATAGAATCACTAAGCCTCACTTAACCAATTTATTGAGCTTTGCCTAGTTGACAGTTACTCAAGATAAGTGAATGAATTTCTTCCCAATCAATTGGGTGCTGAAGTGAAACTTTTGACGAAATGACATGATGAACTTCATTAAGTCTCCAAATTGAGAAAATTCTAACTCAATCTGTTTGAGACTCTACCTAGTGAAATTTAGTTCGACTCTCTCAAACATAAAGAAACACATAGCTTCGTTTCTAACACAACAACTCTATGTAGAGTTCAAATCTCCTGTAAAAGTAAAGCTTATATAGATCAAGCATACAAGGATGGGCAATTTCAGAAGAAAGCTCATTTTATTGGTCGAATACTCTACTACATAAAGGCGACATTCAGACTATCTGATTACAGCGATGATGGTATTTGCTGTTATTTGCTACTCTAACTTCAACAATAGTCACAGAGGCAAGGAGAAACTAATATCAAGAGCCTACTCTATACTTCTAACTATGAATAATCTCACAGCTAAGGAACATAAAGGAACTATGAGCTGCATCAAGATACAGAGCCCTTGTTCCTTTAATCTCACAGAACATGGGGAGTTATGTTTCTCTCCGTGTAGAAAATAGTTCCTACTTACTTCTTCCCAGGTCCTATGTCAATGGGGAAAAGAGCTATTAAACAAGAAGTGTCCTCATTGCTCTGAACTAGAACATATTAAGAGAAAGAAACACTTCTTGCAAACAAAATATGACATCAGGCCTAGGAAATCCGAACGATATCTAATTATGTTTTAGGTTCACATTTGTAAAACCTAATGACTGTTGGAGTCTTCGCTTTTGGTGCTCCATGGTTCTTTCTTCAACCGCCATCTCAGTCATCGAATAGTCTTATACAGAGCATGGCACTTGAAACTCAAAATGTCTTTATCACAATTCAACTTGCCCTAAGCCTTTGATGGATTCTCGGTGATCTGCTAAAGTTTGGCCTTCATAGCCAAATGCAAATCCACCTATTGGTAGAGTATGCAGAGTTCATCTGCTTTATTACCCCCCCTACTTGGACGAACTCCTATTAGAACTGTTTTTGGCATATCTGATCCAAGCGACGAAGACTTAGACATGGAGGAGATAGAGATGAAGAATTTAGAAGGAAATAGCATTATTTATAGATTTTTCCAAATATATACTTCCAAACAAATTACATTCTTTTAAGATTTGATAGGACCAAACAAAGAGGCTAAATCTTAGCCTAAAACACGGTCAAATCTATAGCAAATTCATGAATCCTTGACCAAAAGATCTTAGCCACAGACCATGGTGCAAATCCAAAGGCGTAATCTCAACAATTATCACTAGCTAACGGACGTTAGTAATTGATGAACTTCATCCACACAGTTCAAAGTAAGGTGAATCTCGCCGATATCAAGAATCAACTGAACTTCGTTAATGTCTTAACCTCGCCCTAACATTAGGGTGAGAAATTTCATTCTAAACACAGAATTGGATGAGTACAAGCATCATTGAGCCTTCAACACAAGTCTATAGTAAAGGAACTCATGTTCAATAGTACACTTCTGGCAACTAAGTAGATTGAAGATAATTTTTAACTCAAATAAGATAACTCAAGCTATGTTTAATAGTATACCTCTAGCTATTACCTAAAGCATTTCAATCCATACCACAAGCCAAATGCAAGATCTTAAAAACTTTGGGTGAGATTTTATAGATGGTTAAAATATATTCTATCCAAGCTAATATTCAGCTTGGAACCAAGAAGTAAAGACTCATGGGCTAAACACTTTAAATGGGCTCAAAGTTGAGCCCACAATAGGCTATGACGAAACTCACTCAAACAAGCATGCAAACATCACCATACAACCCACTTCGCCTCAATCCAAACAAGTCAAAAGTGAACCACGTAGAGTTCACCATTTCATGTCAACGAGCTTGAGGAGATTATCAATTGTATTTTGGGCATTCAATCCATCTCTCTCTTGTCATCTAGAGAAGTTTTTCTAAACTCAACTCTAGCTTTTATTTATAATTATTTGTTGATTATCATTTCTATTAAATCTAGTTTTATATTGAGTTTAGATTTGATTTTACTCATTGTTACACACACCCACTTGAGCTTATTATATTTGCATACATAGTATATTAGGGTTGTGAGAGATTATAACATTGAGTTGTGCTTAATTGAGTTTTCATCTATTGTAGAGAACAAATTTATATTTGTTACATTGTGAGTGATGTAAGGTTTTCGGTGAGCTAGAAAACCGAGTGTGTTGTGAAATTTTTGGTGAACTAGAAAACCGAGTGTGAGGAGTGACGTTGATCGGTGAACGTTGAAAACTGACACTGTGAGATGTAAACATTATTCGGGTGAGCGTAAAAAACTCGGTTGTGATAGTGGATTTCTCCCCGGGAGTGGGGAGCGGAGACGTAGGACGGAAGGTCCAAACTCCGTGATCATTTGATTGTGTTTGAGTGTGCTTTAGTGTTTATTTATATTTGTGCTCATTGCTCATATCGCCATTATCTCATTTTTATATGATCCACTATCTAGTTCATATTGTTTACCCCTTGTGTTAGTTTACATATCCTTACATATATCACATAGTATACCTCTTTGCTATCATCTTGTGTATATTGCATATTCTTGCTCATAATTAGTTGTATATCTATCTTACAAGAATATATTTGTTAATTAATTTTAATTGGCATATAATCGGATTAGATTAGCATAAGACCCTAATCACCCCCCCCACCCTAGGGTCTAACATGATAGTGGTGTAATATTAACTAGTCAGATAGAACAACCGACAGAGTTGTAATGTTAACCAGTCGGGTTCTAAGAAATACAAACCATTCAGAGGTGTAATATTAACATAACAGTGGCAAGAGATTTCTAGGGTAATAGAAGTGTAGTGTTAATTTGATATCTCGCTATGAAATTTTGTTGAAATTGGTAATTTCGTTAAGAAATGATTCTCATGGCTCGAGATAGAAATTTAAATATGACCGATATCTCCTATTGGGAGATGAATAAGACTAAACTCAAGGGTAATTTTTTTAAGAAATTTCTTGGTGCTATAAGCATGTTGCCATTTGGATCAGTTAGACGGTACGCTCCATTTGAGTAGATAGTCTCAACTATAAATAGGGCTTCTCACTTGGGTTGGAATTTTTCTTTTATCTTGTGCATCATAACTATGGGTCGACAAATAGTTAAGATCATGTCGCCTTCTTTGAAGGATCATTCTCTGACTCTTTTGTTGAAGGTTCTCGAGATTCGAGACTGGTAAACCTCAATTTATTGTTGAGCTCTAGGAATCAACTCATCTAATGCCTCTAACTCTTGGAGATGCCTTTGATGAAGTTCTTCCTTAGTCATTTTTTTGCAAGAGCAATTCTCAATGACAGAATCTTGGATTTCTAACAGTACTACAACTTCACATCCGTATACCAAAAAGAAAGGTGTAGCATCTATGGGAGTGTGGAATATTGTTCGATATGCCTATTAACATTCTCATGGCTTCTCATACCAGTCATGTTTGTTGGAAGAGGCAAACTTCTTAAGAAGCTTAATTATGGTCTTGTTGAATGCTTTAGCTAGACCATTGGTGGCCAGGTTGTGTAGCATAGAGGCCACATCTTAGATCCAAAACTTGTCACAATATTTAAAAAATGGTCTACCGATAAATTATGGACCATTGTCGTTAACAATATTTCAAGGGACGTTAAATTAATTGATCAATGAAGTGGTGTTTCAAGAACTAAACCATATTAGAAGTTTTAACTTCTCTATGTGAAATGGCTTCGGTCCACTTAGAGAAGTAATCAGTTATAGCCAAGATGAAGTAGTGGTCATTAGCAAATGGTGACTAATTAGCCTAATGATATCCATTCCCTACATTTCGAATGGTCATGAGACAACGGTCAGATGTAATTCTTGTAAAGGTTGATGTAGAAATCGACATGTAATTAGCATGCACGATATCGCTTGGCATAGGCCATTGTGTCCGCAAACATCATTGGCCAATAATAGCCTAAATGTTAAAATCAGTCTTAGAGGTTAGGGCCCGATTGATGAGCTCTTCACATACCATCATGGTCTTCTTTGACGACCTTTTGGGTTCCTTCACTGATAAACATCAGAGCAATATGCGATCAAACAATCTGTAGTACAATGTTTGCATGACAGAATCATAAAGAACTGTGAGGCTCTTCTTTGAACAGGGATTGCTTGCTCTCTATTGTTTGGCAATATACCGTGTAAGACATAGTCAATGATCAGATAACATCAATCATTTGGTTTGAAGGGGCTACGCATGACATGAACATCATTAGCCTTCAAAATTTGTTTTGGAGAGCATAGTTGATGGCTAGCTACTGTAATCTGCCTAGTGGACTTGGATGTTAAGGTGAGAGAGTATCTGCACGAGTATTCTCGAGGCATCTATGTAATTAATGTGGAAGCATTCAAATGATTGAGCGAGCTTCATCATCATTTCATGATAAGATACGAGGTTGTTATGCCAAACTTCATATTCTTCCTTTATCTAATTGACAATCAATTTGGAATCATCGTAAGCGTTAAAATATTTCACCCTAATTTCTTAAGCAAGTTCAATTTGATTATGAGGGCATTTGTATTCAACCATATTGTTGGAGCATGGCTCAGTTAATGAATAAGCCCGGAGAAGGTCATGGCCGTGGGGATCAATGAGTCCTACCCTACTCATGCAACAATCATCCATTTATGATTACATCGTGATGCACCACCAAAGCATAGCTGCCACACTTGGTGGTTAGAAATGATATTTGATTCAAATGCCCCATTTGGAATGTCTTCATGGAGCTTATAAGACTCAGGGATGGGGTGATCTGCCAAGAAGTTGGTAATTGCTTATAAGACTTAGGTAGTAGAAATGGCATGCCGCACGGAAAACGTAATACGACCCATTTAGCAAGTTTGGAATTTAGGGATCCAGATTTTGTCATGAGTATTCATAGAGGATTAACTCTCGAGATGACATAGATGGATTGGCCAGGTAAGTAGTGCCACATCTTGTAGACTGTAAACACCAGAGCTGGGCATTCTTTTTCAACCGAATTGTAGCAATGTTCGGCATCAATCATAGTTTGGCTAAGAATGGTCCATAGCTCTGATGTAGATCAGGAATAATTTACCTGATACTGGTGCAGCTAAGATCAGTAGCTTCATGAGATATACTTTAATATCATCAAAAGCTCTTTGACAGGTTTCATCCTATATGAATGAAACATCATTCTTCATCATCTTTTGGAGTGATTGACATTTTCCGGATAGATTAGCTATGAATCTACAGATTTAAGCTAATCATCCCTATAAGCCTCTGAGCTCTTTAAGATTTCTCGGAGGTGGCACTTCTAGTATGGTCTTAACTTTCTCTAAGCCTACGTGTATTCCTTTAGATGTTACAATGAATCCAAGGAATTTGCCTGATGATACCCCCAGGAAAGTTTTGGTTGGATTCATCTTGAGCTGGTGTTTTTGTATTACTTCGAACATCGTTCTCAAGTCATTGAAATGATCTCTTTTGTGATAACTTTTGATTGCAAGGTTATCAACATAGCATTCTACCATCTTGTGCAAGTGCTCATGAAAGATCATGTTCATTGCATGTTTGGTAGGTAGCCCTAGCATTTTTTAGACTGAAGGGTATTACTATATAATAGTGTAGGCATCGAAAATTGCCGATAGGTCCCCACTCACAGCTCGGTGTTAACGATCGACGATCGAACGACGCTACCCAGTTCATAAGAGCTCAAATGACGCCGGTGAGCGACTGAAGCAAACCGACGGATTACGTGAGCCGACAGAATGTCAGAATCACGAGGATACGGGTTGACCGAAAACCCCGCGATCACCGCAATTGGACCAACGCCCGCTGTGCCCCGACCACCCCACGGATAATCCAACCATTGGGGCCTACAGAGATCGCCGTCACGATTCCAACGTATCCGAAATCACTCAAATCCGAGTTCGGACGAAAAGTCAACAGCGAGTCAACGGCGGGACAACGGCAGGACAACGGCGGGACCTCGGACTGCGTTGGGACACCCAAATGGGCCTCGGCAGGCCCGGGACACCCAAGAGGCATCTTGGCAAAGCCAAGACACCCCAGGGGTGTCTCACATCAGCCCCCCCTCTCCTTTTGGCTATAAATAGCCCCCTTGGCCTCCTTTGTGAGGGGCTCTTGATTTTTGCACTCAATTCAAGGCTGAATTATCTTAGCCAAGGATTGTTCTGCAAGAGAGCGGCGAAGCCCTCCCGGAGTGAGGAGTCAGAATCTGCAGGAGAGCGGCGAAGCCCTGCCGGATCGAGGAGAGAAAGGTCTTCATCCTTTTCTTCATTCACCCCCTTTCTGTTCCTTGGTGTTGCCCTTCGCAGGCGACACTGAGAAGAGCTATTATCTCGCGTTAGCCGAGATATACGCTTTACGCTTCTAGATCTCACGCGGATCGACGAAGTTCTGCTTCGATATCCCACGCGGATAGACGAAGCTCTGCCGGATTTTCCCGGAAGGATCTTGAAGAGTCGGCGGTCCACGGATATCAACGTCCCCGTCACAGGCCAACAACCCACGCAAGTGAGACCGTACCAAACCGGGCTCTCGTGTTTATTTTCGTTTAAGTTGTAACCCCTTTGTTTTCATTTTATACTGTTGTAACGATCAAAGTTGTAACAGATCTCGAAAAAGAGAACATCAATGAAAACAGCAACTTTTACCGGAAACAAGCTGGCGACCACAGTGGGAGCCGCCGACCTCGCTGCCGAGATCGGAGTGACGCAACCGGCCTTCAAGATCCGGGTGAATGAAGAGATCGAATACGAGTTCGACCAGCAGAAGTATGAAGAGTACCTCTCCTCCTCCTCCTCCAGATCTGCCTCTCCGCATCGGCGCAGGAAGAACCCATCCCCAAAAAGGGCTTGCGGGATCTCCAACTCCTCAATTCAAGACCCCGCCGTCGCTGCTGCTACACTTGCACCACACAACGGCCTTGCGTCGATCAGTGTGGTCAAGAACGTAGATCCAACAGCACCAAAGGCAATGGGTGATGCTGCTCCAACTCCATCAAAAAGGGCGATCCAAAGACGCCGCCAACGCCTCGCTCAACAGCTCGCCAGGGCTAAAGAGTCGAAAGATGGAGTGCGCTATGCAGAGGATCTGAAGTCGAGGCAGCGGCAAGAGCAACGGCAAGCAATCAACCTCCCCTCCAAAATAGAAGCAAGTGAGTGGATCCGCGTCAAGAAGAACCGCTCCACGCTCGAGGAGCGAATCAAGAAGCGCCGCGCTCTACTTGCACACGCCCGGCTCCTCCTAAAGAAGGCAGAGGAGATGCAGCAAGGAACGGTGGTCAAAACACCGTCTACAAGCAAACTGGTGTGGGTACGCAAAACAAACCCAACACCTCAAACCAAGAAGGGCAAGATTATCGCCCAGAGTTCAACCAAATCAGAGCCTACTCCTCCTGTACCGGCACCCTCAACAGGGCCAGGTAAAAAAGGGGATCATTCAAGATCCCAGGTTCCTTTGACGAGTCGCCTCGGTCCCTTACCGGAGAATCGAGGAAGAATACCCGTCAAAGAAGGGCTGGGACCATTAAAAGGTCCCCAAGTTAAAAACCAGACCGGGGGTCGAATCAATCCCCCAAGAAAGATGAAAAAGGGAAAGCCCCTATCACCGACCGCACTGAGTTGCGAGTCGAACTAAAAGAGCCCGTTTGATTTCTACGCTCCCAAAAGCGTAAAATTGAACGGGCCACTCTTGAAAAATCTAACCATGTTTTGCATTCCCAAAGGGAAACACACTCGTCTGAGGATGAGCGTGTTATACCAAGGGACACCTACCAACACTCTGTAGGTTGCTCCAGCTATCAAGCTGATGAGCTGTACTACAGGGCCGGGGGTGTGGAAAAACCTCGAAAGAGATACATGCAGGATATGGAGTCCCGCTGCCCGTGTGCCAACATTATCAAGGCAGTGCTGTCCGAGTGTTGCTGTACTCAGACCCCAACAAGAATCTTGGTGTTCGAGAGACTCTCCAAGCCAAAGCGTTTCCACAAGAAGAAACCGCTCCGCCGAGAGGATGAATACTTGAAAGTGTCAGTCAACATGACCGGCAGAGGGGGATCAACACCACGTCTCAACTTGGATCAGCTTGCCGAGGCATCCCGATGCATGACGTGGTTACGGTCGGGAACCATCAAACGAAAGAATTACCCAAGAGTACAAAAGGGACTCTCCCTAGAAGAAGAAGAATCCGATGCTGATTCTGATGCCTGCTCCGCCGTCGCATCCGATGACACAACTTCAAGTGCAGGCCGACCTTATGAATCGCTCATGATCAGCGCCGAACAAGTGTCGAAGATACTTGAAGAAGCCCTAGCCAAGCAAAAGGAGAGCTTCAAATTTGAAATGGAGATGGCCATGCAGCGGATGAGGGAGATGCACGACCAACAGATCGCGGCAATGACGGTTCACCAAGGAGAACCGAGTCAACGCAATCCGGAGGAGCATGAACGGGAAGGGGATAATGTTAACATCCCTCCTGTCAACACCAGCAATGGGGGTGGTCCCGCAGAAGATAATGCCCAAGAGGACCACGCCGCCTCTCCCAGAAGCCACTCGAAGACTGAGACGAGTGAGGACAGGAAGATGAAGGACCTGGAGAGCAAAATCAACGCATTGATGAGTGCTCAAGAGGTAAAAAGGTCTGGTATACCCTGCCCCTATCCAAGGGAGTGGGAATCGATCCCATATCCGGCAAAGTTTAATCTGATTAACTTTACGCCGTTTGATGGGAAGGGTTCCCCTACCCA
>BQKN01044539.1:1274-15000 GCA_022839385.1 Asparagus kiusianus
AAATTGCAATTTTCCTATAAAAATATATTTTCGCAAGCTTGTGATATTTCAATATTTTGATTTCAGAATTAAACTTTTACCCAACTCATAATTCCTAAGCTTATATGTCCAGGTCCATCACATTGATGATGAATCGAAATGATCTTTATTGAATCAACACAATAAATTTCAAAATCAAAGGTCTCAAAGTAGGCATTTATTTAATGCATGCTTTTTAGTCTTTTTTCTTCGCACTGCGGCTTTAAAGTTTTAGTATTGCGGAATAGATTTTAAGATAGTATCAGAGCAATTCGGGTCTGATCTAAAACCCATTGAACATCATCGACAATGGGTTTTATAAAATTACCTTGTCGTAAAAGTAAATGGGTTTTAAAAATTACTTTATTGTAAAAGAAAATATATATCTCAATCGATGAAAGAGGGTTCAATCCACTGATAAAAATAACATTATAATAATCCTCAAATATTATAATAACTTTAGAATTTTGATATTGTAAAATACTTTTAAAAAAAATTTGATACATCTCAAAATAGCATATACTTCACGGTATTCTTATCATCGTATTTTTATCATTTAGAAATTTCGAGCGACGACTTTCATTTTAATTAGTTTCTTGTTTGTTTTAATGAAAATGAAGACCGGAGAGCAAGTAATGAACATGGCACACCACGCCACAGATGCAGTGAAGAATGCCGTTGGAATGGACAGCAACACAACCACCGCCAGCTCCGGGACCACCACCACCCGCACCACCACCACCACCACCAAGCGTAACTGAATTACTTTCAGATCATAGAAATTACCTACTGATGGGTAATTATGCAATTGGAATTTGTTTTTGGGGTCTAAAATAAATAGTAGTGTAGCGAGTGAGGCTCGATGTGGTTGTTTCCGAGTCCTGTTGTTGTTATTGATTCATTGTTGTTTTCTGGCTTCTGTCAAAGAATCCTGTTGACATAAAAAAAATACGAGGTTTATCTCTTGTTTTAGTTACAAAATTGTTCTAATTCTTGAACCGTGCTTTGTTTTTGCTCGTTGCTTTTATAATCCTGAGTTTAATTCTTATAAAGTAGGTGCGTATTGTAGGCGTCAAAAAATGCTAATAGATATCCCTACACAGAAAACCACTCAAAACTGGGAAAATAACCTAAAACCCACAATTTTTGCTGTCTCGCCAGCGAGACAGTCTTTTGCTGTCTCGCCAGCGAGACAGTCTTTTGCTGTCTCGCCAGCGAGACAGTCTTTTACTGTCGCGCCGGTCGAGACAGCATTTGCTGTCGCGCCGGTCGAGACAGCATTTGCTGTCTCGTTCAGCGAGACAGTATTTACTGTCTCGCCAGCGAGACAGTAAATTTGCTGTCTACAGCATTGAAATGGTCAAATAACCACCCCAATAACTGCCCTACACGTGTCCATTAACTGCCAAGAGACGTGGGAAACAACGTGGGCGAAAATCAAGCGAATAACTGCCAAAATAACGGAGTTTGAAACGTGGGGAGGCAGTTACAGCAAAACTGCCAATAATATTCGTTGGGCGCGACAGCTTTTTACTGTCTCGCTGGGCGCGACAGTAAATGCTGTCTCGCTGGGCGAGACAGCAAATGCTGTCTCGACCAACAAGACAGTAAAACACTGTCGCGCCGTACTGACTTGTTATCGAGTTGTGTTTTTGCAGTTACAGACCCCTGAGGCTATAAATACCCCCCTAGGGTCACTTCTGACGGGGATCGAGCATTTGTTAGAGCATTCCAGAGCAGAGAGAGCAGAGATTTCGGTTCCTGGAGCGATTCCTTGACATTCAGGCTTAGACTTGTTTTCAAGAAGAACGACTATCTTACATCGATAAGATATCGTTTTCAATTCTGACTTCGATAACGAAGGAAGAATCATACGCCCCCCTCTCACGATCTGAGATTCGGTGGTCCCCGAACCAAAGCGTTCCCGGCACAGGCAAAGTCTCACAAAAGCAATAGTCGATAAACAACTATTGTGTTATTTTCTTCAAGAGTTGTAATTTTCTTTTGTTGTGTAGAAAAGTCTTATAAAAAGGCTGTTTTCTGTGAATTTATTGTAATCAAAAAGAATATAATGAATTCGACAACAAGTTCAACTTTTGACGAAAACAAACTGGCGACCACAGTGGGAGCCAGCGGCTTCGCTGCCGAAGCCGCCGTATCGCAGCCGATAAAGATCATCGTCAGCGAGGAGATCGAATATGAATTCGATCAGACGAAATTCGAGGAGTACTTATCATCCTCGTCTTCAAAATCTCCCTCCCCGCGCAAGTGCAGGAGGACTTCCTCTTCCAGGAACACTCTCAAGTCTGCAGTGACAATGAAAGCTGCAGATGAAGATTCTCACCCTATCGTTGCTAAAGAAATCGTCTGCAACACTTCTGCTCCAAGTGGCTCTACACCAATTACGGAGTCAATGAAGTGCTCACCGGTGTTGACGAAGAGAGCTCGTCAGAGACAACGTCAGCGCCGTGCTCGACAATTGGCTAAGGCCATGCAACAAACCGACGGGGTCCACTACTATGCGGACCTAGAGTCGAGAAAACAGAAAATGACTCAGTTGCCTCAGCGGCAAAATAACCATATTTCTGCAAAACTTACGACGGAAGAATGGACCCTCGTCAAAAAGGCCCGTTCAACCCTGAAGGAACGGATACAGAGGCGAAAAGAGAAGGCTACCCGCGCTCGTGCTCTCCGGCAACAAGCGCAAAGAACTAAAAAGGAGGTGGTGTCTGAAAAACCGCCAAAGAATCGCAAAGTTTGGATACCGAAGGCGCCACAAGCATCTGTTCCGGGCCCATCTACCGCATCAACAGTAAAGCCCTGGGTTAGCCCAGATTTGTCTAAGTTCAAAGTCACCATGGCAGATCGCCTTGGTCCCTCGGTCGATCATCGAGGCAAAAAACCAGTTGAAGAAAGTCCAAGTCAAGCAAGCAAACCCTTGGTGGTTTCCTACACAGGGGGTCGTAAACACCCTCCTGTCAGAACTAATCCAGTCCAAAACGAAAGAGTACCAGTTCATTCTCGTCTAGGACCCGTGAAGACTCCACTCCCGCAAGGGGGTGTATTTAAAAACTTAACCTTGGATCGCTCAGAAACGACAAATAATCGTATTGTGCATGTTAACAAGGTTCCCAAACCAAAGATAGGTTGCTCAAATCACGGCAGTGATGAGCTGTACTATCGGAACAGTAAATCAAAGAAAAGGAATGTCCGAGAAGACGAATCGCATTGCGCATGCGAGAGACTCATCAAGGCAGTGTTGACGGAATGCGATTGCTCACAAACTCAAAAACGAGTTTCTGTATTCCAAAGACTTTCAAATGAAGCGTCAAAATCCAAAATAAGACGTTTCAACCAGAGAAAGCCTGCAAGGCGACAAGATGAATTCCCTGAGGTCACCATTAATATGACCGGCAGAGGAAAGCAACAGTTAGTCAACCCGGACCCTGATTTCTCTTCAGAAGGAAGAGTTGAGCGGGGTCTTTCTCAAAGAATGAAGCGGTTGCAACGAAGGGCCAACCGACGCCCGAATTACAAGAGAATGCACGAAGGTTTATCATCGGAAGACGAATTGTCAGACACTTGTTCTGCGGTCGCTTCAGACGATACCGCATCCAGTGTGGGGCGAGCGAGAGAATCATTCGCCATCACACCAGACATGTTAGCTCAAATTCTGCAAGAAGCGTTGGCCAAACAACGCGAAGAGATCAGAGCTGAAATCAAAATGGAGATGGAGTTGACAATGCAGCAGGTACGGGATTTGCAGGTTCAACAAAGTCAACCAGAATCAAGCCAAAAGGCAGAATCCAGCAAACGCAATGCCAAACCTATACAAATAGCTGAGGGCGACGACAAAGAAGACGAGACTATCTTCGACGATCCTCCTCCTGATAAAGACAATTCTGGGAGCGGTCCGGTCAAGTCAACCACTCAAGCTCTCTTGAAGAAGAGTGAGGAAGAAGATAAGAAGATGCAGGACCTCGAGAGTAAAGTTAATGCTCTAATGACGGCCCAGGAAGTGAAGAAAACGGGCATTCCGTGCCCGTATCCAAGGGAGTGGGATCTAATTCCTTATCCCCCTAAATTTAATTTGATTAACTTTACTCCTTTTAATGGCAGTGGTTCACCAACTCAACACTTGATTTATTTCAAGTCGCATCTCGGCGCGATATCAGGGAATGAAGCCCTGATGGTACGGTCATTCGTAGGAACCCTACGTGGGCCCGCCTTCGATTGGTATCGACGCCTGAAACCCGGAAGCATCAATAGCTGGGGAGATATGGAAGAGCTGTTTCTTACCAACTTTTTCGACGACGACACCGAAGTCTCCATTGGTTCGTTGTTGGACGAGAAGCAGAAGAATGAAGAATCGGTTGACGTATTTGTCAAACGATTCCGGAACAAAACGGTGAATTGCAGAGATCCACTCACCGAAGAATTCATCCTACAGACATGTCACAATAACTTGTCTTTGGATGTACTGGAGATAATGGGGGTTGTACCCTCTAAGACCTGGAAGGAGTTGAAGGTCAGAGGTGAGCAAGCTGAACGGTTTCTCAAGAGGAGGAATTTGGAGAGAGGTCAGCCACCAAATAATAATCAAAATCAGAAACAGAACTTCAATTCTCGAGGCAGAGGAAGGAGGTCGGGACCCGCTGTCGATGCGCATCAAACATCACAGCAGCCGCCACAACCGCAGCAGTCTTCATTCCAGCTGGCACCAAATCAGAATCAGCAACCCCAGAAGCAGTTTAAACCTTCTGAACCCAGGTTCCCGAAGGAATATTCTTTCAAAGATGATGAAGTTCCAGTTATCTTCAAGTACTTACTAGAGAATAACAAGATTAAGCTTCCACCGGTCACAAACCAAGAAGAAGCAACGAAGATTAATGACCCAAAATACTGTGCGTACCACAGAAGGGTCCACCATCCCACTAAGGCGTGTTATGTCTTGAAGGACAAAATACAAACCTTAATTGATGTTGGTATTGTGACACCGAAGCCAAAAGAGAAAAAGGTGGGCGCAAACGCGATCTCCATTAGCTTCGGGTCGGTTCCTTTGTCCTGGTTCCAAGCTGAACCAGTGCCAGAGGTAAAGATGCAAACTATCAATGATGATCCTCATGGACAGCGCCAAAAAGGGTTAGTATCACATACAGCCCCTAACGGCGAAATCCTTTGGGTTCATCCGGATTTGCTTGAAGACGAACAGTGGACGGCATCCACATCGAAGAAGAAATCGAAGGGCAAAGGAAAGGAGAAGTCCTGTTACGGAGCCTCGGCGATTCCTGAGAAGAACGAAGAGGAGATAGCAGCTTTACCACTCTCGGATGAAGAGCAAGAAGTTTTCGCGACGAGGGGTGGAAATGAATATCATTACCAGTATCCTGAAGCTCCTAATCCTAATAGTAAAACTCTAGCAGAACTGGGGGTGGATACGACCCCACCCATAGCAACCGAGAGACCTCAGAGAGTTGTTAAGCAGAAAGAAAAGGAACCTCAACCCAAAGAAATTCAAGTTCCGAAGCAGTCTCGTTTCAATAAACCAATTGGACGAGACAAACCGGAAAGTTCAAATGCTCCATATCGGTTCGACGTAATGACTCAGTTAGCCAATATCCCAGCAAGGATCACACTGTACGAGTTATTGCGCCTTTCGAAAGAAACCAGGATAGCATTGCAAGAAGCCTTGGCTGATTCTGAAGTATTCCTCACTCAGATCAAACCAACTCCTGAGGAGCCAGAGTCGTCAATGCAACATTGTAATCTGGCAGCCACCAAATTCCCTTGCATCGCTTTCACAAAAGAAGATATGCAAGTCCGGAATTCAAAGCATGATAGGCCGTTATATTTCACAGGATATATCGGTTCGAGCACGGTCAACCGGATTCAAGTCGATCCGGGCTCCGCTGTTAGCATCATGCCACTCCGATTGATGTACCACCTCGGAATTCCCGCCAGCAAGTTAGCCTCAACGGGAACTGTTATTTATGGATTCAATACTAGCGGATCAAGACCGTTAGGAAAAATCCGGGTGAAGTGTCAACTCGGAGATTTGAAGTCTGAAGTCACTTGCTATGTGATCGATGCAGAGACTTCCTATAACTTGCTGTTGGGTCGTCCATGGATCCACGGTAATCTTATAGTTCCCTCCACCCTCCATCAGTGTTTAAAATATGTCGACACTAATGAGGAAGTCAAGACGGTGGTCGCGGATAAGCAACCGTTCAAGGGGTTAGAAAATTATTTTACTGACTCCCTTCTATATGGTGCTGAGTCCGAAACTGAACAATCGGCCCATGGCACGGACAGCGGAGATGAAGCTGATACCGAAGCCGGGCTCGATTATAGTGAAGGTCTTGTATTAAATGACATTGAACCTCTTGTAATCGATCTGGACGGTGATGAATCGTCGGACGAAAGTTGTAACTGGCAACTTGCCGATGAAATAATAAAAAATGATTTAGAGTATTCGCCTTGTCTTAATGACGTAATGCAGGAATTGTATGATAATCCTAATCTACACATGCCAATTCGTTCGTCCTGCACGGCGACGAGATATCTGCAAAGTTCAGCCGGGACAACGGTGATTCTACCTGCAAAGACAGGGGGTGAGAAAGAAATAATCTTTGGGAAAGGGAATCCATCCCCAGCTACTAATCTTTTCTTGGGTAGTAGCTCAGATGAGGAAAAGCCAGGACAACATTTCTCTCGATATAGTTGGCAAGCTAATGATTACATGGAGAGGCAAGGTTATAACCTCTCGCTTGGCGAAGGTCTTCATTTTGGTCAAGGAGTTAGGGTGCCACCCCGTTCTACTTATGTACCAAAAGGAAAACCAGATAATCATTATAGTCATAATAGAGGTCTAGGTTATGCTTCGTCATCTGAGGATGAAGACTGCCAACAGATCATCAGCCAGTTGATAAATGGAAGCGGGCATTCATCCGATACTTCTATGTGGGACTCCGACACGAGCATCGGAGAGAGATTCAAAGCCTTAATGTCGAACATGGCGACAGTTGATCCTTCTACAACTGAAGAAGATGATCAGTTGCCTATTTGGGAAGACCCATGGACGCATTACATGAATATCCAATATGGCGATCGATTTGAACAAAGAGAACCTCCGACTGAGGATAAAGTGGTCCAAATTAATATGGGTGACGATACTAATCCGAAACCTATATTTATCAGTGGTGACCTTCCACAGGACGAGAAAGAAGAGTTAATCGCCCTCATTAGAGAGTATATCGACGTTTTTGCTTGGAATTACGAAGATATGCCGGGACTCGATCCGAACGTAGCAATGCACACCCTCAATATAAAATCGGATGTTAAACCTGTCAAACAACAACAAAGACGGTTTCGTCCGCAAATTATGGAGGCGATAGAAGCTGAAGTCAAGAAGTTGATCGACTCAGGTTTTATCAGAGAAGAACAACATCCTGAATGGCTAGCTAACATTGTTCCAGTTCTTAAAAAGACCGGAAAGATCAGAATCTGTATTGATTTCAGAGATCTGAATGCCGCCTGTCCTAAAGATGACTTCCCACTACCAATTACGGACGTCATTATCGACAATACTTGCGGATTCGAGAGAATGTCATTTATGGATGGTTTCTCAGGGTATAATCAAATCAAGATGCACCCAGATGATGAAAAACATACAGCATTCAGAACACCCATGGGGATCTTTTGCTATACGGTTATGCCTTTTGGTTTAAAAAATGCTGGCGCCACGTACCAACGAGCCATGACGCAAATTTTCCAAGAACATCTGCGGAAAACCGTTGAATGCTATGTTGATGATTTGGTCGTTAAGAGTCGTGATAAAAAAGACCACATTAATGATCTGAAGACGATGTTTGATCTGATGAGAACTCATCAGCTAAAGATGAATCCGACTAAATCCTTCCTAGGAATGTCGAGCGGTAAATTTCTCGGATTCGTCGTCACCACAAAAGGTATTCATATTGATCCTGACAAAGTGAAGGCGATAAATGAGCTGCAACCCCCGAGAAATCTTAAAGAACTCAGAGGATTGCAGGGTCGATTGGCATATATCCGTCGGTTTATATCAAATCTGTCCGGAAAATGTCAACCATTCTCTAAACTTGCAAAGAAAGGCGTGTCATTCATTTGGGATGAAACGTGTCAAAAGGCGTTCGAGGATATTAAAGCATATCTAGCGAACCCACCTATTCTCGTTGCACCGAAATCGGGCAGACCGTTTCTGATTTATGTCAAAGCGACGAGCCATTCGTTAAGTGCATTACTTGCACAAGACGACGATAACGGTCACGAGCAAGCAGTATATTACTTGAGTCGCACATTGGTAGGAGCTGAATCTCGCTACCCAATGATCGAGAAGGAATGCCTTGCGTTGGTATTTGCCGTCCAGAAAATGCGACACTATTTAGTGGGGCAGACGATTTATGTCATCTCCAACATAAATCCGGTCCGCGTATTCATGACCCAGCCGGCTTCTATGAATTGGCGTTTAGCCAGATGGGCTCTACTTTTATCGCAATATGACTTGTACTTTAAGCAACAAAAATCGGTTAAAGGACGAGCTATTTGCGATCTTCTGGCGGAAAATCCTACAAAAGATATAGTCGAATTGTATGACGATCTGCCAGATGAAACTCACGAAGTTAATACTACCTCACATCAACAAGCGTGGCAGTTATACTTCGATGGGGCTTCTCGCGCAACCAATGTGGCAAGCGCACCCGGATGTTCTAAAATCTCCTCAGGAGTGGGGGTCGTTTTAGTGTCCCCGGAAAAGCATGTCTTGCCTAGAGCATACTCGTTGACCGGACCATGTTCTAATAATGTGGCCGAGTACAACGCGTTAATAATTGGACTCAATTTTGCCAAAGAGCTGGGGGTCGAATACCTTGAAGCTTTTGGGGATTCTCAACTGGTAGTGAATCAAATACGAGGAGAGTATGAAGTCAGAAGTCCAGACCTGATTCCATACCATCAGGTGGCTATTGAGATGGCAAACTCATTTGAAGGATTTTTCATTGAGTACGTTCCACGCCTCCAAAACGCGTATGCAGACGCATTGGCGGCATTGTCGATATCATTGGCTCAACCTCCCGAAACAGAACAATTGATTACAGTGAAGACTCACCGGCTTATCGTTCCAATCTACGACTCGGATGTTAAAGAAGTATACTCAACAGCAGTTGAACCCGAAGTTCGAGATTGGCGCTTTCCCATTATCGACTACGTCCTACATGGTATATTGCCTGAAGATGTAAAAGAAAGGGAATCGATTCGGCGAAGAGCACCGAGATTTTATTACAACGCCACAGCACAAATGTTGTATCGACGATCGTACAACGGTCTTCTACTCCGTTGCTTATCCGGAAAAGAAGCAGAACAAGCACTCAAAGAGGCGCATAACGGAATATGCGGTGCGCATCAGCCCGGTCCTAAACTTTGTGACCGACTTAGAAGAATTGGGTATTATTGGCCAACTATGGTAAAGGATGCAGTTGACTACGCACGACGATGTGAAGTATGTCAGTTACATGCAAATTATATGCATCAACCTCCCGAGTATTTACACCCATCAGCGACGTCGTGGCCATTCGAAACTTGGGGCATGGATATCGTAGGTCCTATTTTCCCACCATCGGTTAAAGGGGACCGCTTCATTTTGGCAATCACCGACTATTTCTCAAAATGGGCAGAAGCAGTTCCACTTAGAGAAGTGAAGACGAGTGAGGTCATTAAGTTTATTAAACACCATGTCATATATCGGTACGGTGTTCCAAGACGAATAGTACATGATAATGGTCCTCAATTCGTCAGTAACGCATTCATCAAGTTTTGCGGCAAATTCGGGATTAAGGATGTTTCATCAACCGCTTATAATCCCACAGCTAACGGATTGGCCGAAGCTTTTAACAAGACCATCATCAAAATCTTGGCAAAGTTGGTGAAAACCAATAAACGAGATTGGGACGACAAACTTGGCGAAGCTTTATGGGCTTATCGCACAACTGTCCGTACACCTACCGGAGCAACTCCATATGCCTTAACATATGGATGTGAAGCTGTTCTCCCATTGGAAATACAGATTCCTTCTCTCCGTATCGCCCTTGCAACGGGAATGACGACGGAAGAACATCATCAGAAACGTCTCAAGGAATTAGAGATGTTAGATGAGAAGCGCTTGGAAGCTCAACAACAGATCGAGTTTTATCAGGCCAGAATTTCTCGGACTTTTGATAAAAGGGTCCGACGACGAAGTTTTAAAGAAGGAGATCTAGTTCTTGCCGTCAGAAGACCTATGATCCTCAACTCTAAGAAGAAAGGAAAATTTGAACCCAAATGGGAAGGACCGTTTGTAATAGAAACAGTCTATTCAAATGGTGCATACCGTCTGGTTACTCAAGACGGTAATAAGTTGATGATGCCAATAAATGGGAAGTTCCTGAAAAAGTATTACCCATAATACGTTCAGGATAACCTATGTAATACGGAAAGTTCCTAGAGAGTCCTATGCAGGATATTTCGGGATAATCCGTTATCAGTTGATTATCATTAAAAAAAAATGATGATCATATGAATAAGATGTTTTTACTAATATCGTTGAGATGAGATTTAATGACAGTTAATCTTTCCTCACGAAACCTTGTAACACAATTATGAAATGGGAGTCTCGACGACTTGTAATTCCACGCCATGAAACCCCCACCGTCCAGATCAACCAAAGGTCATCGGTCGGTTGAATTCTTATGCTTAAAATCAAAATTGTTCACTGAGTATTTCGTACAAATCAACAAATGTATTGTTATTTGTACCCTACTCTTATTCCTCTTTTGGTCAAACCTTACTACAGTTAGGACCAAAGCCAAAATCCCCTCTCGATTCATTCCATGAACGAGAGGCCCACAAACTGAATAATCAAACCTTATGACAGTTAGGGTTATTCAAACCAATTCGGATTCTTTAAGTGGAGATCCCACTTTGAGTTTCCTTTGCACCAGGAGATAGAATATAAAATTCTTCCTCTCCGATTCTGGGTTTATCTCTACCAACAAACAAGAGACCAGGAGATAGAATATAAAATTCTCCCTCTCCGATTCTGGGTTTATCTCTACCAACAAACAAGAGACCAGGAGATAGAATATAAAATTCTCCCTCTCCGATTTTGGGTTTATCTCTACCAACAAACAAGAGACCAGGAGTTGGGATATGAAATTATCCCTCTCCATTTCTGGGTTTATCTCTACCAACAAACAAGAGACAGGGAAATAGAATATGAAATTATTCCTTTCTAATTTTGGGTTTTTCTCTACCAACAAACAAGAGACTCTGAACTAGAATATCCAAGTTCTTTCTTCACAAGCTTAGATTCGTTTTCATGCAAAGAGAACGTAATCCATCCACATTTTAAAATCCATGTCACATACACATGGGGGATGTTATCTCTATCCCTTATTAGAGATAAGCCTACATCTAACACATGTAGCCTACACATTCAATGTTGTAGTTTAAAGCCTAAAAGAGTTTAAGTCTTTTAGCCCAACGTTATATGTGAAACGGACTTAGATAATTCACATACTAGCCCGATTCAAACGGTGTCGGTAAAGGCATGTCAAATCCGTTGAGGGCTGAGGATTTGCCAAAAATCCTATAAGTATTGTGGTTATTTATTCTAAACAAGAATGAGTAATCATAATGAAATCTTAATAAGCAAAATGATTCAATATATATTGACCAAAAGTGTTCAAAGGAAGCTACAAAGATATATGATCTCCAATTACAAAAGTTTATATTGGCTAATTTGATTTTCAAGTTTTGACAGCTCTAATGCATAAGCCTGTTCAAGCTCAGCCGCCAATTTGATTTTAAAGGCTTCTTCGTCAACATTAAGAAGCGCGGCGACTTCTTGTTCCTTTTCAGCAAGTATTTTATCTTGAAGATTCAGCTGTTGTAACAGTTTTTCTTCAACCTGAATTTCCTGCGTCAACTCGGACTCCAAGACCTCATGAGCGTCTTTGGCCATTGCAAGTTCTTCCTCTAAGCGAGCTATTTCCGCTCGACTCGATTCTAAATCCCGGCGTAGATTAACCTTGGCTTGTGTTCTTTTGCTAACGCTCACCTTAAGTTGATCACTTTGGGCTCTTAACTTTTGGAGTTCAGAGTTGGCCATTTTCTGGGAGTCACGCCAAGCTTGCAACCTGGATTCCATGTGAGAAGCGAAATAGGAGGGTAGGCCTTTAGCGCGAAGAGCTTGTAGAAGTTCAATATGTCGCTTCAAATCAACCAAATAAGCGTTGATCGAATCGGCTAATTCATTATACCCTTCTTCTCTGAATCCTGATATGAAACGCTCAAGAGATTTTCTGTAACTCTCAAAGTACGATCCTTTGAAGAGGATACGATCGACCATAGAGTTCAAAAAAGGGATGAAGCCTTGGAGATTGGAACAGAGGACAGCCTTGCACGGATCATCGTCGGCCAATAACGTTTGTATTTGATTTGATAATGATGAAGGAACTGCGATGAAGGCAAATAAATCAGTACAGAACATATGTATGTATACAAGACCACAGGATGAAGCTTACCAAGTTCAACGGAAAAGCCTTCAATACGACTTGGTTCACCCAAGAATGGTAGTCCGGATTCCTGAACAACCAAGGTTGATTCAAGAACGATAGCTGTTGATGCATCCGCTATATCAGATGGTTTTTCAACTAAAGCCTCAGAAAACGGCGGGTCCAAGCTAAGAGGTTCCTTAGGAGGGGATTCTACAAATAAAAGGATTACGATGATTATAACGGAAAGATAATCCGAAATTTGAAACTAGTTATGGAAAAAACTTACCAGCTCTAGGTACAACATCAGCCGACGTACCAACTTCTTCAGTTGGTCTTGCTTTTGTTGCGACTGGACTAATCTGGGGAGTGACGGTGACCTCTATCATCATAGGGTCCATAGGAGTACGAGGTTGAGATTCAAGAACTGATGATTGCAAATCAACCTCAGTTCCTGCCCATGGCACGAGCTCACGATCCCCTGGCTGATCAGTCGCTCCAGTGACTGTAGTTGTATCAGTTTCGACGGCTGGTCCTATAATTCAAACATTTATGCGATTAATCAAGTCAGAAAATGAAAGATAAGGAGCTTACAGAACAGAAATCTTACTCTCAGAAGGACCTGCTTCTTTTAAACTAGCGCCAACCGTTGATTCTGTAGCCGCACCAGTGTCTTTCCCGAACAACAAATCGGAAATTTCTTGATGATCGTCCTCTGAAATATCGATATGATAATCGAAATCAGTGAAGTCGTCAATTTTAGGAGTATGGGCGATTCCCCCTTCTGTTGGTTCGCTCGTTATGACATCTACGGGATACATTGAGTTGTGAATAACATATGAATACAGATGAACTTGCTCAAGATGCAGGTTAATTTTACCTTTGTCCTTCGGGACAACTTCAGCAGCTTCGCTACTTGTGCCAACTTCTTTTAGTTTAGCTAAAAGAATAGAAAGCACACCGGTCATTAGAGGAGGCACACGGTCCGACTCATTCATTTCTCGGATTTCTCTTCCCAGAGGAGAAAGATCAGTACCTGTGTCCGTAGCTGAGGGATTCATGTCAGGAGATGGTGGAATACCAGCTGGTCCTTCTTTCAAAGCATCCTGCATCTGTTGGACATAGCTGGTCTCTTCGGTCTCCAT
>BQKN01044546.1:0-13972 GCA_022839385.1 Asparagus kiusianus
CGGCGGCGGTTGAACGACGGCGGCGGCGGTGGAGGGGAATAAGGAGGCGTGGCGGCGGCGGGGAATAAGGGGGGAGATCGGACCGGGGGGGATTCGGGACGGGGGTGGATTCGGGACGTGGGGGGGAATTAAGGAGAGGGGGGCGGGATTTGGACCGGGGGGGAAATTGAGGGGGGGAGCTCTTAATTTCGGGCGCGGGCTGCCCAAAAAATTTGGGCGCCCGCGCCCAAAATTTTTTCTTGTTAATTATCTTTAGCGACAGAATTTCCGTCGTTAAAAAACTTTTTAGCGACGGAATTTCCGTCGCTATAACTAAATTTAGGGACCACCTAAATTGTCGTCGTAATATAATTTAGCGACAGACTATATCCGTCGCTATTATGGAATAAATCCGTCGCTAAAATGGTTTTAGCTACGGAAAAATAGCAACGACATTTTCCGTCGCTATATGTTACTTTATAGCGACGGAAAAGTCCGTAGCTATTGTTCCGTAGGTAAAACCCCATTTTCTACTAGTGATACCACTAGAATTGACATTTATATTAGAAATAACGCTACCTGGAAGTTAGAACTAACATGACATTAGCTAGAACTATGACGAGAGCCACTAGAACTAACAGGGGCTCAACTAGAACTACATACCACTAGAACTAATATTTATATTAGAAATAATGCTAGCTAGAAGTTAGAACTAACATGACATCAGTTAGAACTAATATGAGAGCCACTAGAACTAACAGGAGCTTAACTAGAACTAACATACCACTAGAACTAGCGTTTATATTAGAAATAACGCTAGCTGAAAGTTAGAACTAACATGACATCAGCTAGAACTAACACGAGAGCCACTAGAACTAACATACCACTAAGACTGCATATGGTAATATGATATTTTGATATGATAATGGTCGGATATATAATGTATGCAACCAAAGTTTATATTAGTAATCAATTAGCGAGGTAATAAATGCAGCCAACATTGCTATTATAAATTCATGGCGATGTAGATAATGAAGAAAATAACCTTTTCTGAGCATATTTTCTATAAATTTTGTTAAACTTTGGTTTGCTTTTAATCTTGGGTTGTTCGAGTCTTGGTTTCTCTCGAGTTGGTTTTAGCCTTGGTTCAGTTTTGGATATTTTCAGACTTGGTTGGCCAAAGTTGGTTTGGTTTCATATATTGGGTTTTAGTTGATGCTTGGCCTTTGGTTGGCCTTTGGTTGGTCAGCTCTGGTTTTAGTTTGGTTTCAGATGTGTCCTTTGGTTGGCCTTTCGTTTCAGCTCTTGGCCTTTGTTTCAATTTTGTGCATGGTTCAGCCTGCCCTCGGCAAAAGTTTTAGCTCTTGGTTGGCCTTTGGTTTCAGTAGATGCTTGGCCTTATTTTCAATTTTGTGCAGGTTTTAAACTTCTCTCGGCTTTGGTTTTAGCTCTTCGTATGCGTATTTTGTTAGTCAACAATCGTCGGCCTTTGGTTTCATGTGCTAATCTGTTGTTCATCATTTGATTCACTTGTGATCATAAGATAATTGATTTTTTTCATAATTTTCATGTTTATATGCACAACTATGATGATGGGTGGTAATCTTACAATGGTGACCACAATAAAGTTTTCTTGATTTTTTAGTTTGAACCAAACACTAGAAAATGAGAGAATCTATTCACATATCAATTGTTTTCTTTTTTTTTTCAAGTTGATCCAAACTAAGAAAAATGGTGGAAAGTACTTTCACCCCATATTTTTTGGCGAAACAAACACAAGAAAAACTTTTTAGGAAAGTGAAGGAAACACAAGAAAGTGAAGGAAATTCATTTTGGAAAGTGAAGGAAACGAACCAAACAACCCCTTAGGAGATGATATGAGATAAGTTGTAGGATAAAATTAATATTTTATTAGATGTTGTGGTGAGTTTTAAGGATGAAAATGGATAAAAATAATATTTTATCAATTTCCATGTACCCTTTTCCTTTTCTTGATTTTTAGGGGTTTTCCACTTGAGAATAAGTCCGTCTTTAAATCGTATATGTTTGGTAAGCATTAAATATGGACAGTTGGTAGAGAAATTAATAATTTATTATTTTGTCTCCTTTGTTAAGCAAAGAATTTAAATTGTTTTTTTCCAGTTCTAAAGAAACGGCAGTTATGATGGAAAGTATTAGATTTTAAAATAACGGGTTTTCTATAGAGTGCCCATGGGCACTCTATAAGACCATCTCCAACGCAGCGGTAAAATGCAGCGAAAAGTGCATTTGCCGCTGCGTTTCCGCTCCAACCCAGCGGCAAATTTTGGCACATTTTAGCAGGGATGAACAGCGCGACGCTATATTTGGCATCGCACGGTTCATCAACCGCATTACTGTTTTTTTTTTACTTTTTACCTCTTAATTTGATGTATTTACAATTTGATCTCATTTGTTTCATTAAATTTATAAAACAACCCCAATGATATTTAAATTTTATAATTTTACCCCAATTATATAATTTGGACAAAATAAATTATTTTTTAAAAATAAACATAATTCTAAAATTTAAAAGACATTATTATTAATTATAATATTAAAATCTAGACATTATAAGTAAAGTCTCATGAAATATAAAGAGCAATCCCAATACATAATTCAAATATAAATTACATATCTGAAACACATAACATATAAAAACTGACACACATAATATAAAACTTCAATAAAATAAAACATAAAATACAAACTAAACATGGTGACGTTACATAAGATGGACAAGCAACTCTCAATAATCTGGTAGATCGGGGCCAGAGTGTCCAATATCATTGAAATAACTGCCAAAATTAGAAGCAGACCCTTGTTCTTGTTGATTTCTTTATTATTATTATTTTAATATATTGATCTCGAACGTACTCACGCACGTTTGGATCAGCGATGGAATTCAAATCTTTCATTATAATTTTCCATTCATCTCTATCTTTTTTCATGGCTATCTTTTCTCGTTCGATATCAAATGCTACTTGCCTGTCCAAGCTCACCTTGTCTAACCTATCTATAAGTCGGTTGTTGGAGGTCTCGATGGTGTCCACTACACTTGACTCATGATCATTATTTTTCCTTTTCAATTTGGCTTTTTTTACCCCAAAAGGTCGTTCAGATGGAGTAAATGATGACAATCCAAGAGATGTTGATATAGGAGATTCCGGAGTGGGATTATCTGATTGTGACGAGTCGAAGTTCACACTTTGGGATTGTCTTCGACCAACTTATCTTGCTGTGGGGACATCATCTTTAAATTTTTCGAAATTTTTAACCATATTCCAGACATGATCAAATTTGAAACCTTTTTTGTCTTTTGGTTCTTGCATAAATAACATCTTTGCTCGAACTAACTGCAAATTATAGTGAATATCAAGTTATTTATTTCAACAATAATAATAATATTCAAACGATAATTAATAGAATACTTACAATATCTTCATCTGAAGCACCACTTGGATTCAGATTCTCTACTTGTCTCAAGCACGCATTCAATTTCCTTACTTCATTACTTATGATTTCCATTCGAGAACGAATTGATCGGCTTGTACGCATCTCAAAATGCTGATCTCGAAGTTCATTGTATTTGTCCTCCACACGAGACCAAAATGCATCTCGAGACTGGTTTCTACCGATAATAGGGTCTTGAGAAATATCCAAGAATACTTGACAAATGAGCACATCTTTAGTAACCGTGTATCCAGTTGATCGAACAGACATTTTTTTGTAAAAAGCGGTTGGTTTGGAGATCAGAAATACTTTGAAGAAATACTTTGAATTGGGTGGTTTGAAGTGGAATTCGTGAATGTTATTTATAGCCAATCCAAATTTGTTTTTTTTGTTTGAATTTGAATTTGAGTTTGAAATTGTCGGTGGTCAACATTTGAAATTAAATCGTTTTGTACAAACTGGTCAGCTTTACACATTGTCTAACGTTGTCGGTGGGAATCAAATTTTGAAATCAGGTCAGCTTTACACATTGTCCAACGTATACACAGCTCAGCTTTCCTTGAATTATGTGAAAGCTTTGTACGAGTAGGAATCATTTTTTAAAATCAGGTTAGCTTTACACATTGTCCAACGTATACACAACTCAGCTTTCCTTGAATTGTGTGAAAGCTTTGTATGAGTGGGAATCATTTTCCCCAATCAGGTCAGCTTGACACATTGTCTAACGTATACACAGCTCAGCTTTGGTGCGATGGGGGGAAAGCTTTATACGAGTGAGAATCATTTTTTAAAATCAGCTCAACTTTTCACATTGTCCAACGTATACAGCTAAGCAAATTTGAATTTTATGACAAATTTATAACAGCTGGAAAGCATTTCCTAAAATCAGATCAACTTTACACATTGTTCAATGTATACAGCTAAGCAAAGTTTTATAAATAGCATACTAGATTAGGTACATCAACACAATTACTCGTTGTTGTGTTAAAATTATTATTCTCCATTTCTGTATACTTCAGTCATTCTTTTCTTACTTCAAAAATGAATTTCGATGCTAGAGGTCCATCATATTTATCATCATCTTCATCTTCGGATGATGATAATTTTCTGTCCAATATCATTGCAGAGGTTGATGAAACCGAAGAAGTAATTTGTGAGTACATCAACAACAACAACATGATCCTCATTAACAATTTACATCAACAAAACTACCAACCAATCCATGGTGGCTCGATTCCTTGTCATGTAGTGATCAACCGTGATCGAGAAACTGCGCATCAGAACTTGGTCATAGATTACTTTGCCGATAATCCATGTTTTGGAGAAGATATGTTTCGTCGTCGATATTGGATGTCAAGAAGTTTGTTCCTTCGTATTGATGATGCAGTGAAAGAACATGACTATTACTTCGAACAACGAAGTGATGGACTTGGTAGAATGGGATTATCACCGTTACAGAAAGTAACAGCTGTTTTTCGCATGTTGGCATATGGTCTACCAGAAGATGCTACAGACGAATACGTTAAAATAGGTGAGTCAACAGCAATTGAAAGTATGACAAAATTTTGTCGTGCTATAGTGGAAATATTCGCAGAACGGTATCTACAAACACCTAACGCTAACGATATTGCTAGGCTACTCTATATTAGTAAAAAACGTGGTTTTCCAGGAATGTTAGGAAGTCTTGATCGTATGCATTGGAAATGGAAAAATTATCCAACGACATGGTCTTGGCAATACGCAGGACGTGGTGGGTCACCAACTATTATCCTTGAAGCTGTGGCAGATTATGATCTTTGGATATGGCACACATATTTTGGTATGCCATGCACCAATAATGATATTAATGTGCTGGAGTCATCTAATCTTTTCTCTAATCTAGCTCACGGTATTGCTCCTCCCGCTCACTATGTTATTCAAGGAAAAGAGTATAATATGGGTTATTATTTAGCTGATGGTATATATCCAAAATGGGCTACTATTGTACAAACAATCCAACAGCCACAAGATAGGAAGAAAAAATATTTTGCCATGAAACAGGAAGCATGTAGAAAAGATGTAGAACGTGCGTTCGGAGTTCTCCAATCACGATTTGTAATTGTGGCAGGATCAACACGTTTTTGGAAAAAACATGTATTACATGACATAATGATTGCATGCATTATTATGCATAATATGATAATCGAGGATGAACGTGATCTTTATGCACCAATTCAAGAAGTGAGGGAAGTACCAACACCAAAAGTTGATATTATAGCAGATGAAACTATAAGATTTACTCAATTTATTGCACGTTACAGACAAATCAAGGATAAAGATGCTCATATTGTGCTTCGTAATGCATTGATAGATCATTTATGGGAGGAATACGCTATTTCAGATAGTTAAGTAAATATTAAAATTGTAACTTTTACATTGTTGTTAATGTTTAATTATTTTCTTATATTTTATTTTCTATTGTGTTCTTAAATGTAATATTTTGGCAATATCAATAATAAAAATATAATATTTTAGCAATCAAGTTATTTTAATTAATAAAATGATATTTTATTATTTTATTAGTTTAATTTTTTAAATAATAAATCATTTTGTTTGAAAAATATGTGAAAAAAATAAAATTTGATGTGTGGGGTTAATTGTTGAAATAGTTAAAAATATAGAGAATAAAAAATATTAATATAAAAGTAGATAAAAAAAGAATATACTGAGAATATTCTTTTTTTGTGCAAAAAATGGTGCAATGGGTTGAAGATGAATTACTGTTAGATATGATTTTTGCACCATTTTTGTGCGATTGGTTGGAGATGACCTAAGAGAAGAGAGAGATAGAGAGAAATGAATGAGGGGATCTCAATGCAAATTAGGGGGGCCCCCTCTTTTTTTTTTTGGGTCAATGAATTAAGATTTTATTCATCTCCCAAATTGAAAGTGTATACATATCAATGCTTCACCAGCACATCACTGGTAAGAACCAAAAAACAAATGAAAATTTGTTTTTACACTTTTCCTATTTTTTCCTTTATATGATCAGGTATATCTTCATTAAGCACCTTAGATAAAATTGAAGTTTTTATCTCCCTCACTAACTGGTCTGATGTATGCATTCTCCCTTGGAAAATTCTTAAGTTTCTTTCCTTCCAAATCCAATAGACAGTAGCCGATAATGTCATTCTCTTTATCTTCTTCATATATCCCTTTCCTTTCAGATTTGTACTGTACCAGCTTATGATTTGATCCCAATTACATGATGTCCAAGAGTAATCAAACCATTCCATGATTTCATTCCAAATGTGAGCTGAAAACTGGCATTCAAAAAACAGGTGCTTACTTGTTTCTTGTTGAGCTGAGCACAGAATACATTGATTTTCATTCAGAATCCCCATCTTGCATAATCTGTCTTTTGTCAGCAGCCTGGAGAGGGTGTTTAGCCATAATATAACAGAGTGTTTAGGATAGTGCAAGCCTCCCCAAATGGTATCCGACCATGCAGCATAAGTTGCTGGAAGGGTCAGTGCATTATATATAGCTGAAATCTGTAATTTTCCATTTATATGACAGTTTTCTATAGCACTCTGTAGATTATTCCTGCCACCAAATCTGTTGAGTACCATATCTCTAACTTTGAGCAATTGCCTCCACATCCAAGAATCTGTCACTTTTGATTGAACCTGCCATATATCCATTTGGTGTATGTAATTCTCATGCACCCATTTAATCCACAATATATCCTTTTTAATGTGAATCATCCATAACAATTTGATTGCAGCTGCATGGTTCCAATCTTTTGCAGTATATAATCCCAGACCACCCATTTTCTTTTCTTTGCAAATATCATACCAAGAGACTAAATGTACCTTGCAGTTCCACAAGAAGTTTGAGCACAGTCTATCAATTCTTTGTAGAACCTTGATGGGTAACACATAGTTACTTGTCCAATAGTTTTGTATCCCAATAATGACAGACTTTATCAGCTGGATTCTTCCAGCATAAGAAAGATTTCTTCTGCTCTGCCACCCTTGAAACTGCTCTGAGATCTTGTTTAACAGTGGTGTGTAATCCAAATGAGTGAGCTTTTTAGCAATCAATGGCAACCCAAGATATCTTACTGGCATAGAGCCTTCTGTAAAATTCAGATGAGAGCAGATCTGAAATTTGATAGTATCTTCAATTCCACCCAAGTACACTGCACATTTATTTGGATTAGCCTCTAATCCAGACACCCTACTGAAATCTTCAAGGCAGTCATGCATTTTGCAAATGGAATTCATATCAGCTCTGCAAAACAGCAATAAATCATCTGCAAAGATCAAGTGTGTTATCCCCATTCCAGCACATTTTGGATGATATTTGAATAAGGTATCAGTTTTGAGCTTCTTCAATCTCCTGGACAGATATTCCATTCCTATGACAAACGGATATGGTGATAAAGGATCACCTTGTCTCAAACCCCTTGCTCCTTCAAAATATCCATACAGTGTCCCATTGAGAGATAGAGAGAATTTTGTTGTAGTTACACATGTCATAATCCATCTAACCATGTTGTCAGGAAAACCCAGTCCTGTTATCATGGACTTGATAAAACTCCAACTTATTGTATCAAAAGCTTTTCTTAAATCTATGTTGAGAGTGGCTCTTGGAGATATGTGCTTTCTACCATAATGTTTGACAAGCTCATGTGCAAGAAGGATATTGTTTGAGACAATCCTACCCTTGATAAAGGCCCTTTGTGCATCATCAACTATATGCCCTATAACTTCCTGAATTATAGCTGTAATTATTTTTGAGATCACTTTATAAATACAATTACAGCAAGAGATTGGTCTAAACTCAGAGGGTGAACTGGGATTTAGAACTTTAGGGACTAAAGTGATAGTAGTTGCATTGAGAGAGCCAAGAAGTTTACCCGACTTAAAGAACTCCTGTACAGCTTTAATCACATCCTCATCTATGATGCTCCATGCACTTTTGAAAAAAGATGCACTGTAGCCATCAGGTCCAGGGGCCTTCTCATCAGAAATTGCAAAGACAGCCTTTTTAATCTCTTCTTTAGTGATAGGAGATTCAAGAGCATTCCTATGTGAATCTGTGAGAATAGGACCATTAGATATAACTGCAGGATCAGGCAAAATTGTGTTCACTTTGCTGCCCAACATTTTCTTATAATATTCCACGAGCTCATCAGAAATATCTGACATATCAGTAAGCCTTCTCTCATCCTCTGAGTAAAGAGTTAACACTCTATTATGATGTCTTTTCATTTTCATCACTGAATGAAAGTATTGTGAACACTTATCACCATGCACAGCCCAACTGATATTAGCTTTTTGTCTGTGATATGATTCTTCACAATAAAGCAGTCTATTGTATTCTTTGATACAATCCTTTTCTTGAGATATCAGAGCCTGATTAAAGAGATCAACATTCAGCTGCTTTTGAACTCCAACCAGCTTATCTTTAGCTCTTAAAACTTGCTCACCAATATTCATAAAATGTTTTTTGTTCAATTCCTTGAGAGCAGGTTTCAGCATTTTGAGTTTGGAGTATATCTTATACATGTTATACCCCTGCACTTCTTGCCTCCACACAGAATTCACAACTGCTAGGTAATCTGGGTGCTTTGTCCACATTTTATAAAATCTAAAAGGCTTTTTTCCTTGAAAATCCTCCTCACCAACAGATATAAGGGCTGGAGAGTGATCAGAACAGACTGGAGTTAGGAACTCCACTTGACTTGATGTGTATTGGTGTAGCCATTTTTCATTAATCAGAATCCTGTCTATTCTGCTCCAGACTCTAGAATCAGCATCCTGTTTATTGTTCCAAGTAAAAAAAATCCAATAGAGTTGATATGAAGCAATTGACTGGATGAAATAAAATTTTGAAGATCTTCTGTGTCAGCATCAGTTGTAGCTGCTCCACCCAGTTTTTCTTCAGCACTCATGATTGCATTGAAGTCACCTCCAACAATCCAGGGACAATCAACATTATTTTTGAAATTAAGCAGGTCCTGCCATAAATTTTTCCTATCCTCTTTTTGATTTGAAGCATATATCCAAAACATTAGGCATGAAAATTTGTCATTCTTCAATTGAACTGAGCAAGTTAAATGCTGATTACTTGACTTCACCTTTTGAATTGTTAGCATATCCTTATTCCAAAGAATCCAGATCCTGCCATTCCCAGCTTCATGCACATTTGAAATCCAACTCCAGTCTTTAGTTATTTTCCTTGCTATCTGCTTCATTTTATCTTCAGAGAGTTTTGTTTCCAAGAGAGCTATAAGAGGTAGATTGTACTGATATATGAATTGTTTGACAATCAGGTGCTTAGAGGATTTATTAAATCCTCTAATATTCCATATAGCTATATGCATTTCATTGGTTTCCACCCCTGTCAATATAACAAGGGTCAAATTCATACATCTGAGAATCTAATGCAGAAAAATGTGAATTCTGGATTGGGTCCACAGAATTATTGATTTTTGCCTTTCTTGCAATATTTGCTCTACTGACACTTGTGAACCCAGATGCATTCACCATTGGAGAAGTGATTTGGTATACATTTGCAAAACCAGTGTTCTCATGCCTTATGCTTTGTATGTCAGGAGAGCCATTATCAACAGCTCTGCCCTTACCTTTTGCTTTGTGCATGTTTTCTTCAGCATCCTGTGCAGGAGTTACATTACTTTTTCCACAGCTATTTGGATCCAATTTCTCCTGATTCACATGTATAGGAGTTACAAGTAGACTACCTTCCCCTCTACTGGTATCCAGTCTTTCAGTATTCAATACACTCCCTTTTTCAGATCTTAAATCAGTAGTTTGCATCTTATCTGCCAGAATATTGTGTATAACTGACTGCACATTTTGTGATGCCTGTGCATTATGTAATGCCTGTGCATTTTGTGATGCCTGTGCATTATGCATTTCTTTTCCCTTCTGCCTTACAACTGGTACCCATACTTTTTTTCATTTTCTGTCTCCTACAGAAGTCAGTATCATGTCCAACCATGTTACAAAAAGTGCACCATTTTGGCTTCAGTTCATATATAACTTGCTGATTGTATTTTTCACCATCAGGGCCTTGAATTTCAATAGAATTAGGTAGTTGTTCCTTCAGTGGTAGCTTTATCTCAAGAAGAACTCTTGCAAAACTTAGCCTTTGTCTTGTTGCTGTGAGCATATCTGTTGTTATAGGGCATCCAATAAGGCTAGAAACCTTACTGATACCTATTGGACTCCATAAATTGAGTCTCAGATTAGGAAATTGCACCCACATAGGATATGTACAGTCTTGTATCTTCTCCATTTCAGTATCAATTGACCATGGTTTAAGCACCAATGGTCTGGAACCAAAAAACCAAGGCCCTGCTTCTAAAATTTTTCTCATCTGTTGCTCCGACTGGAAGTCAAACAAGAACACACCTGACTTAATTAAAGTGATTTTTGGAATTGAAATCTTCCCCCAGGCTTTGTTTATATAAGCTTCCATTGATTTGAATTTAGCATTTAGCCCTATGACATGGCCTATCAAGGCATTCTTCCAGTAATCTTCACCTACTTTCCATTCTTCTTCAGAGAAAACAGCTGCATTTCTCTCTCTCTCCTCTTCATTCATTTCTCTCTCTCTCTCTCCTCTCTTATAGAGTGCCCATGGGCACTCTATAGAAAAAGCGTTAAAATAAATCATGACTAATCAACTAAACAACGAATGATTATAATTAAAAATAACGGTTCCTTCACTGATTTATTGTACTGATTCCCTCAAAATGTACAATCATGTCCTAACCAAACTTTTAATCACAAAAATTATTACATGCAAATACTACTAGATCCAACACCAGTTATTACAGATCTAATTAACAAAGAAAAACATCACTCGTCCATAAAAATCCAACTACTTTATTATTATAATAACCAATCAGTCAACACAAGCGCACACATGGTCAGTCTCAAGATGCATTATTTCTCCTAACCACAGTTCAAATTACAACAATCAGCACATAAGAAAACATATTCAACACCAGATCTAGCAATGAAAGACATGCACCAGTAAAAATAAAACACAGATAATTAGAACAAAATAGCCACATTATTATGACAATCAATCAACCATTACAACCAAACACACTAAACTTATATTATATTTATAATTTTACACCTCAATACCAACACTCCTAACATCAATCTTGTCTTAGAATTGCCAAACACACTAAGAGATTTCTACCAAGCCCTCTCCCAAACAATAACCTCATATCTCTCCATATTATCAATATTATTCGGAGAGGCTATTTGGCAACCCATTAAAACTGGGTTAGGTTCAAACTTAACCCATTTTTAGTCTAACATGTGTTTAAAAAAAGCTGAGCCAACTCTTGCCCAACTTTTTCTAGTTTATATTTAGCCCTCAAAACCAAATCCGAGTTGAACTACCGCTACCCGGACCAACTTTGGTCTTATTAAGAAATAATACAATTTTGACATTTTTTGGGGGTTTCCAAACAAAGCCTTTTACTCTGAATAACAGGATTTGCATTAAATGCAAAATTGATTTGAATAGCATTGTCTTTATTTATATGTTCTCTACAATCCTCCTTATTGTAGAGAAAACCTACAGTTTAGCTACATGGATTAATACTATTGGTGTATCGTAATAGGCTCCACATTAAAATATGTTTTTATTTAATTTAAATAGGGTTCACTGGCCAGATTTAATTACTAATAAACTGTAGAGTTTCTTTATAAGAGGATCTCCCTACCTCATTTTATCAGCCCACGCATCCGTCCTACAAGCTCCCTCGCCACTAATATTTTATCTCACTCCTCACCACTAAACTCCATCTCCTTCCTCTCCCGAGATGACCACCGAACACCCCGTCAATCCCCCATCCGTAGTCCTCTACCCCTCACCCGGCATGGGCCACCTCGTCTCCATGTTCGAGCTCGGCAAGCTCCTCGTCGACCACAACCTCAACGTCACCATCCTCATCGTCGAGCCCCACTACAACACCGGCTCCACCGCCCCCTTCATCGCCTCCGTCTCCGCCTCCAACCCCTCCATCTCCTTCCACCGCCTCCCCTCCGTCGTCCCTCCTCCCAACCCCTCCCCCAACCGCGAAGCCCTCACCTTCGACCTCCTCCGCCTCTCGAACCCCAACCTCCTCTCCTTCCTCCGATCCTCTCCCCCCTCCGCACTCATCATCGACTTCTTCTGCAGCTGCGCTTACGACGTCTCCGCGGTCCTCGACATCCCGACCTACCTATTCTTCACGTCTGGCGCTAATGTTCTCTCCGCCTTCCTCCACTTCCCCAGAATTCACGAAACAACTTCCGCCAGTTTCCGGGAAATGGGACCCACGAAGCTTGAAATCCCTGGAATCCCTCCTCTCCGTGCAGACCACATGCCAGTTCCCACGCTCGACCGCGATGACGAGGCTTATAACGGGTTCCTCCACGCGTTTTGGAGAACGCCGGACGCCAAAGGGATTATCGTTAACACGTTCGATGCCCTTGAGAGAAGGGCTATTGAAGCGGTCGCCGCCTGTAATTTTCCTCCGCTCTACTGCATCGGTCCCCTAATTAATTCGGGCAACAAGGAAACAAGTGCTGCAACCGGGTCGGAGTGTTTGAGCTGGCTCGATCGCCAGACGGAACGAAGCGTGGTGTTCCTCTGTTTCGGCAGTTTGGGCCTGTTCTCCGCGGAGCAGATCAAGGAGATTGCGATTGGGTTAGAGAGGAGCGGGCAGAGGTTCCTGTGGGTTGTTCGGAGCCCGCCGAGCGCTAACCCGGAGGACCGGTTCAAGGCCCCGCCCGAACCGGACTTGGACCGGCTCCTGCCGGTGGGGTTCTTTAACCGGACGGGAGAGAGGGGGTTAGTGGTGAAGTCGTGGGCCCCACAGGCCGAGGTGCTGAAGCACGGGTCGGTGGGCGGGTTCGTGACGCACTGCGGGTGGAACTCGATACTGGAGGCGATATGCGGGGGGGTGCCGATGATCGGGTGGCCGCTGTACGCGGAGCAGAAGATGAACCTTGTGTTTATGGTGGAGGAGATGAAGCTGGCGGTGGAGATGAAGGGGTACGATGAGGAGAGGGTGAGTGCGGAGGAGGTGGAGACGAAGGTGAGATGGCTGATGGAGTCGGAGGGAGGGAGGGAGCTGAGGGAGAGGACGGTGAAGGCCAAGGAGGCGGCAGTTGCGGCGGTGGAGGAGGGTGGATCGTCGCGTGCGGCGCTGGCGGAGGTTGTGGAGGAAATTAAGCGGGGAGGGCGGTGAAAGGGACGGGATTAGTTGTGTCGACGTCATTGGGGCTTTCTCGTGTACACATGATAATATTTTCTGATGGTGGTCCTTGGTTAATTATTGTCTCCTTCGTCTGTCAGTGGATATCGTATTCTTGTTTCGTGAACTTGCGTATTACATGTGATGTGAAACTCCACAGCTTCACTAAATTGGAGTTTGGTACCGTGCCATATAGTTTTTGTTAGATTTGGGGGTGGAAACCAACCTCCGCCGGCGAGGAGCTCC
>BQKN01044572.1:0-10712 GCA_022839385.1 Asparagus kiusianus
ATCGTTATGGCGCAATCCATCCAACCTTTAACATGTTGTTTGTCTATAATAAATAGATAAACACAAACTCTAGACAAACAATATTAGTGGTAAATTGTTAAACATCATCAAAACAAAGAGGCCAATAATCTCCCCCTTTTTGATGATGACAAACAATTTAAAAAAAGATATGTGCATGAAAAGAAATGAATATACAATATTATAATTTTCATGCATATAAATAAAAAGTATACACTCACAATATTTCTCCCGCTTTGATAATATCAAAAAAGGGAAAACAAAAGAATAAAGAGAGCGAAAGCCCCCCTACAAATAAGCATGGGTGAGTATAATAAAAAAAGGATATATAGGGATTGCTCCCCCTATCAAAATGCCTTGTGGAGTATATGCAATAAGAAGCTACATGAGATGCACAAGGAGCTTTAGAATTCTTATGTTTGTGTGCATCATAACAAAATTTAGCTAAATGACCCTGACGGCCACAAATAGAGCACTTGTAAACTTTGCTATATATGGGTGCATAATGAGTAGATGATTTTGATTTTGACTTGGCACACATATGCATAAGCTTCTTATGATTATTAATGTAGGCATCAAAAATTGCCGATAGGTCTCCACGAACAGTTCAGTGTTAAAGAATGACGATGAACGTCACTACCCGGTTCACAGGAGTTCGATTGACGTCGGTGAGCGCCTGAAGTGAATCGACGAGCTACGTGAGATGACGAAATTTCAGAATAACGGGAACACGGGTTAATTGGGAACCCCGCGACAGTTGCAAAAGGAGCAACGCCCTTCGGGTCCCATTCGCCCTATAGATAATCCAACCATTAGGGCCGACATAGCTCTTCGTCAGAATTCCAACGCATTCGAAATCACTCAAATCCGAGTTGGGACGAAGAATCAACGGTAAATGCACAACGGAGAGTCTCGGACTGAACTGGGGCATCCGGCGGTGTCTCGGAAAGGTCGAAACACCCTAGGGGTGTCTTGGCAAAACCAAGACACCCCAGGGGTGTCTCGGCCAAGCCGAGACACCCCAAGGGTGTCTCAAGTTTGTTACACGCCCAAAAGTTGTTGTGCCCCCCTAGGGTCCCCTCTTGCCTATAAATAGGACCCTTGGGCCTCATTTTTGAGGATCTGGATTTTCGGAGAAGAGTGGCGAAGCCCTGCTGCAGCAAAGAGTGATTGAGCCCCCTCAGCAAAGGAGACTTCTTCATCGGATCTTCATTCCCCTCTCTCATCTTTTTCCTTAGTGTTACCCCTTGTCGGTAATACTAAGAAGAGCAAATATCTCGCTTTATCCGAGATAGGAGCTTCGAGTTTCTAGATCTCCCCGCGGATCGACGAAGCTCTGCCCGATTTTCCGGAACGGATCTGATCGCCCGGTGGTCCACGGATATCAACATCCCCATCACAGGCAAAGGACCCACGCAAGCAAGGGACGATAAACGAAACTTGTGTTTATTTCCAAGAAAGTTGTAATTTTATTTCTTTGTTATTTGGATTCATTGTAACGATCAAAGTTTTAATGAAATCAATGATGAAGGCAACTTTTCCTGAAAACAAGCTAGCGACCACAGTGGGAGCCGCCGATCTCGCTGCCGAGATCGTCGTGACGCAACCGGCCTTCAAGATCCGGGTGAATGAAGAGATCGAATACGAGTTCGATCAACAGAAGTTTGAAGAGTACCTCTCTTCCTCCTCCTCCAGATCCACCTCTCTAAACAGGCACGGGAAGACCCCATCTTCTAGAAATGCTCGCGGGATCTCCAGCTCGAAGATCCAAGATCCCGTCGCCGCTGTTACGCCCGCACCACGTGACATTCCCGCGTCGTCCAACATGGTCAAGGCTGCAGATCCAGATCTCCTCTCCGCCGAGAAGGTAACTCCAGCTCTGTCGAAGAGGACCCGCCAAAGACGGCGTCAACGCCTCGCCCGACAACTAGCCAAAGCCGCAGAATCGATGGACGGGATCTGCTACAATGAGGATCTAAAGTCCAGGCAGCGCCAAGAACAACAACGGCAAACAACCAACTCCTCCTCCAAAACAGAAACGAACGAATGGGTTCGTGTCAAGAGGACTCGCTCCACTCTCGAGGAGCGGATCAAGAAGCGTCGAGCATTGCTCGCACATGCCCGGCTCCTTCTATAGAAAGCGGAGGAGATGCAGAAAGAAGAGGCGATCAAAAAGCCGTCTACAAACAAATGGGTTTGGGTGCCAAAGCCAAAACCGACGCCTCAGACAAAAGTGGGTGGAGTTATCGCCCAAATTTCTTCAAAACCAGATGTTGTTTCTCCTGTTCCGGCGCCTTCAATGGAGCCAGGTAAGAACGGGGACCCTTCAAAATCCAGGGTTCGTGTGAAAGGTCGCCTCGGTCCTTTACCGGAGAACCGAGGTAAAGTACCTATCAAGAAACGACTGGGACCATTGAAAGGTCCCCAAGTGACAAATCAGACTGGGGGTCGCATCAATCCCCCCAAGAAAGATGATAGAGGGAGAGCCCATGTTACCGACCGCATTGGATTGCGGGTCGAAGTGCAAGAGCCCGTTAAGTTTTTACGCTCACAGAAGCGTAAACTTGAACGGGCGACTTTTGAAAACGCTAATAAAGCGTCATATCCCCAGAAGGAAGCACACTCGTTCGATGACGATGGTGTTATACCTGGGAAGTCATGCCAACACTCTATGAGTTACTCCAGTTATCAAACTGACGAGTTGTACTATAGAGCTGGGGGTATGGAAAAATCTCGAAAGAGATATGCTCAAGACACGGGATCTCGCTACCCGTGTGCCAATATAATCAAGGCGGTACTGTCAGAGTGCTGCTGTGCTAAAACCCCGAGGAGAGTCTCGGTATTCGAAAGAATTTCCAAGCCAAGGCGTTTCCATAAGAAGAAGTTCGTCTGCCAAGAGGACGAATACCTAAGAGTGTCGGCTAATATGGCTGGCAGAGGGAACTCAACACGATATTTTAATCTAGATCAGCTTGCCGAAGTATCCCGGTGTATGACGCGGTTGCGGCCAGGAACCAATGGCCGGAAGAATTACCGAAGGATACAAAAGGGACTTTCTTTAGAAGAGGAGGAATCGGATGCTGATTTAGATTCTTGCTCGGCTATAGCGTCCGATGACACGGCTTCTAGTGCGGGACAACCTTATGAATCGCTTATGATCAGCGCCGAACAGGTGACTAAGATACTTGAAGATGCCCTGAATAAGCAGAAGGAAACTTTCAAATTCGAGATGGAGATGGCCATGCAACGAATGAGAGAGATGCATGACCAGCAAATTGCGGCACTGACAGTTCACCAAGGAGAGCCCGGTCGACGCAATAATCAGAATCAAGATGAGAATGAACGGGAAGGGGATAATGTTAATATCCCTCCTGTCAACAACAACAATGGGGGTAGTCCCGCGGATGATAATGCGAAAGAGGACCACGTTACCTCTCCCCGAAGCTACTCGAAGATAGATACGAGTGAGGACAAGAAGATGAAGGACTTGGAGAGCAAAATCAACGCGTTGATGAATGCTCAAGAAGTGAAGAGGTCCGGCATACCATGTCCATACCCACGGGAGTGGGAATCAATTCCGTATCCGGCAAAGTTTAATTTAATCAACTTTATGCCGTTTGATGGAAAGGGTTCCCCCACCCAACACTTAATATATTTTAAGTCTCACTTAGGAATCATTTCTGGGAATGAACCTCTTATGGTGCGGTCATTCGTCGGCACTCTTCACGGGGCAGCCTTCGATTGGTATCGTCGCCTTAAGCCCGGGAGTATCAGCAGCTAGGACGACATGGAGGATATGTTCTTAACAAATTTCTTCGATGACGACACCGAAATTTCGATCGGCACGCTATTCGACGAAAAGCAGAAGAATGGTGAGACAGTCAAAAATTTCGTGAAAAGATTCTGAAATAAAGCGATGAATTGCAGGGATCCAGTCAGCGAGGATTTTATCCTCGAAACTTGCCATAACAATCTGTCGTTGGACATCCTTGAAGCCATGGGAATGGCGCCGCCAAAGACCTGGAAGGACCTGAAAGTGCGGGGAGAACGAGCAGAGCGATTCCTTAAAAGGAAGAAGGCTGAAAGAGGGCAAATAACAAATAACGCCCCACAACAAAACTTTGTCCCTAAGGGTAAGGGAAAAGCACATGCGAATGCTGTGAATGCAAACCAAATATTCGAGGTGCAAGCACAGCCGCAACAGCAGCAACAAAAGGTGCCTCAACAATCAAGGTGGCAACAACAGCCCCAGAAGCAAAAAGTCGCGGAGCCGAAGTTCCCGAAGGTCTATTCATTCAAGGAAGATGAAGTTCCCGGTATTTTTAAGTACCTCATCGAGAACAACAAGATCAAGTTGCCTCCGATTCAGGATCAAGAAGATGCTAAAAGAGTCAACGATCCTAAGTACTGCGCATTTCACAGAGCGGTGCACCATCCTACCAAGGTATGCTACGCTCTTAAAGATAAGATCCAAGCCCTAATCGATGTTGGGGTCATCACTATGAAGCAACCCAAGGAGAAGAAAGTGGGTACAAATGCAGTATCCATTAGCTTCGGGTCTGTTCCCTCGAGCTGGTTCTAACATGAGCCAGTAATAAATGCAGCAGTGAAGACGGTGAATGATGATCCTCACAAACAGCGCCAGAAAGGACTTGTGCCGCACACAGCCCCGAACGGCGAGATTCTGTGGGTTCATCCAGACTTGATTGCAGATGAACAATGGGCTGGGACCTCTTCCAAGAAAAGGTCAAAAGGAAAGGGTAAGTCTTGTTATGGAGCTTCTGCTATTCCGGGAAAAGACGACGAAGAAATTCCCGCCTTCCCGCTTTCTGAAGACGAACAGGAGGTCTTTGCAACCCGAAGTGGACATGAGTATCACTACAAGTATCCGGATGCTTCCGAGCAATTGGGCACCAAAACCGCTCCTTCTAAGACGTTGGCAGAACTGGGAATTGCAGCAACTCCCCCAACGCCTGTAGCTACGGAGAAAGTCCAACAGAAGGAGAAAGGGAAAGAGCCTTTACGTCAAGAAGCCCAAAACCCGAGGCAGTCTCGATTCAATCATCCGATTGGGAGAGACAAACCGGGAAATACAAGCTCTCCGCCCCATTTTGACATCATGGCACAGTTGGCCAACATCCCGGCTAGGATAACCCTATACGAGTTGTTGCGTCTTTCAAAGGATACAAGGAAAACGTTACAAGAGGCCTTGAGCAATTCTGAAGCTTTCTTGACTCGAATCAAGCCATCTCCTGAAGAACCGGAGTCGTCAGCTCAACACTGCAATCTTGCGGCGCATCATTTTCCCTGCATCTCTTTCACCAAAGAAGACATGCAGACAAAGAACTCAAAGGATGATAGGCCTTTGTATTTCACCGGGCATATTGGCTCCAGCATGGTCAACCGAATCCAAGTCGATCCGGGTTCCGCTTTTAGTATCATGCCATTCCGATTGATGCATCATCTCGGGATTCCGACTAGCAAACTAGCCTCCACTGGCACGACGATTTATGGATTCAACACCAGCGGGTCTAGACCCTTGGGGAAGATCCGAATCAAATGCCAGATCGGGGATTTGAAGTCGGAAGTTACTTGTTATGTGATTGACGCGGAAACATCCTATAACTTACTGTTGGGTCGACCTTGGATCCACGGTAACCTTATAGTCCCGTCAACTCTGCATCAATGCCTCAAGTATGTGGGCACAAATAATGAAGTTAAGACGGTGGTCGCGGATAAGCAACCGTTTAAGGGATTGGAGAACTATTTCACCGATTCCCTTTTATACAGTGCTGAATCCGATACTGAACCATCGGCCCAAGGGACAGACAGCGGTGATGAAGCTGATACCGAAGCTGGGTTTGATTATAATGGTGGTTTTGTACTTAATGACATTGTACACATTGTAATCAATCTTGACGATGATAAATCATCGGAAAGTAGTTGTAATTGGCAACTTGCCGAAAAACTATCAATAAACGATGATTTAGAGTGCTCGATGTGTCTTGATAATGTCACTAAAGAACTTTATGATAACCTTGATTTGTATATGCCTCTTCAATCATTTTGCATGATGCAAAAGCAGGTACACGACCCTTGCGGAACGACGCTTGTCATCCCCGCAGGGACAGGGGGTGGAAAGGAGGTCGTCTACGGCAAAGGAAGAAAATCTCCGATACCCAACCACTTCTTGGAAGAGGAAGACGACGATGATAAACCTGCCCCTCATCTGTTCAGATATGATGCGAAAGCGCGCAATATGATGGAAAAGCATGGATATGACTTCAAGCTCGGAGAGGGTCTTTGCTTTGGTCGAGGTCCGTGAGTTCCACCTCGAATGGCCTATGTACCAAAAGGAAAACCCGATGATTATTATCGCCACAAAAGAGGCTTAGGCTATGTCTCCTCATCCGATGATGAATGTTATTGGCAAGTCATTGATCAAATTGCCAACAAAGCTAGAAACGGATATTCTTCTGACTCTTCGGCTTGGGATTCCGACGCTAGTCTTGGTGAAATGTTTAAAAAGCTAATGTCGAACATGACCACGGTTGATCCAGCGACAATAGAAGAAGATAATCAGATGCCGACATGGAAAGATCCGTGGGTTCATCACTTGAACATGCAGTACGGTGATAGGTTCGAACAGAGAGAGCCTCCTACCGAAGACCAAGTAGTCCAAGTGAATATGGGAAGCGAGGAAAATCCGAAGCCGATATTCATTAGCGACAGTCTCCTACCCGAGGAAAAAGAAGAGTTAATCTCTCTTATCAGGGAATATATCGATGTGTTCGCCTGGAATTATGAAGACATACCAGGACTCGATCCAAATATAGCAGTGCATCGTCTCAACATTAAGCCGGATGTCAAACCAGTCAAACAACAACAAAGACGGTTTCGTCCACAAATGATGGAGGCGATCGAAGCAGAGGTTAAAAAGCTTGTCGACTCGGGCTTCATTAGGGAAGAGCAACATCCAGAATGGCTTACCAATATTGTCCCGGTTCTTAAGAAGAATGGGAAAATCAGGATTTGTATTGACTTTAGAGACCTCAACACTACATGCCCAAAAGATGATTTTCCTCTTCCCATCACGGATGTCATCATCGACAATACGTGCGGGTTCGAGAGGATGTCTTTCATGGATGGTTTCTCCGGTTATAACCAAATAAAGATGCATCCAGATGATGAAAAGCACACCGTATTCCGAACACCCCTTGGCGTTTTCTGCTACACGGTTATGCTCTTCGGCTTAAAGAATGCAGGTGCTACATATCAGCGAGCCATGTCAAAGATCTTTCAGGAGCATCTCCAAAAGACTGTCGAATGCTACGTGAATGATTTGGTCGTGAAAAGTCGTGATAAGAAAGATCACATTAAGGACTTGAAGACCATGTTCGACTTGATGCGAGCCCATCAGTTGAAAATGAACCCTACTAAGTCTTTCCTCGGAATGTTCAGTGGTAAATTCCTGGGATTCGTCGTCACCACCAAAGGTATTCACATTGACCCGGATAAAGTAAAGGCGATTAATGAATTACAACCGCCGAGAAACCTCAAAGAGCTCAGAGGACTACAAGGGCAATTGGCTTATATCCGTCGGTTTATCTCGAACCTTTCGGGAAAATGCCAATCGTTCTCCAAGTTCACAAAGAAGGGAGTGTCATTCGTGTGGGACGATGCTTGTTAAAAGGCGTTCGAGAGTATTAAAGAATATCTCTCGAAACCTCCCGTACTCATTGCATCAAAATCGGGCAAACCGTTCTTGATTTATGTCAAGGTGACGAGCCACTCATTAAGTGCATTGCTTGCACAAGATGACGATAACGGTCATGAGCAGGCGGTGTATTATTTAAGCCGAACCATGGTAGGCACGGAATCTCGATATCCCATGATTGAGAGAGAATGCCTCGCTCTAGTGTTCGCCATCCAAAAGATGCGGCATTACTTGGTTGGACAGACCATCTATGTCATCTCTAAAGTTAACCCAGTCCGAGTGTTCATGACTCAACCAGCTTCCATGAATTGGCGGTTAGCAAAATGGGCCTTACTCTTGTCCCAATACGATCTGCACTTCAAACAATAGAAGTCAGTAAAAGGACAGGCCATCTGTGATCTCCTGACAGCTAATCCAACTACGGATACCGCCGAGATATATGACGACCTACCTGATGAAACCCACGAAGTCAACGCAACTTCGCACCAACAAGTGTGGCATTTGTACTTCGATGGCGCTTCCCGAGCGGCTCTTGTCACAAGTACTCCTGGATGTTCTAAGGTCTCCTCCGGAGTTGGAATTGTTTTAGTTTCCCCAAGAAAACATGTGATGCCCCGAGCCTACTCATTAATCGAGCCATGCTCGAATAATGTAGCAGAGTATAACGCATTGATTATAGGGCTCAATTTCGCCAAGGAGCTGGGGGTTGAGTATCTCGAAGCTTTCGGTGATTCTCAACTAATTGTTAAACAAGTCCAAGGGGAGTATGAAGTCCGAAGTCAGGATTTAATACCATATCACAAGATGGTGGTGGAAATAGCGGAATCATTTGAAGGATTCTTCATCGAGCACGTTCCGCGGTTACAGAACACCTACGCAGATGCGTTAGCAGCTTTAGCCGTATCTCTGGCACAGCCTCTCGGGACGGAACAATTTGTTATGGTAAGAACTCACCAACTCCTGGTGCCACTCTACGATGAAGAGGACAAAGAGGAAGAGGTTCAAGAGGTGCACGCAACTCAGGCTGAATTCGAACGCCGAGATTGGCGTTTCCCCATCATCGACTACGTCTTGCATGGAATCTTGCCAGAAGATGTGAAGGAAAGAGAGTCAATCAGACGAAGAGCACCAAGATTCTACTATAATACGGAGAATCGAACGCTATACCGCAGGGGGTACGATGGGTTGCTAGCACGTTGCTTATCAACCAAAGAAGCTGAGGAAGTACTTAGAGAGGCACATGAAGGAGAGTGCGGTGCACACCAGCCCGATCCCAAGCTTTATGATCGCATCAGAAGAATGGATATTTTTAGCCTTTCATGATGAGTGATGCAATCACATACGCCCGAAAGTGTCACGCATGTCAAGTACACGCGAATTATATGCACCAACCTCCGGAGCATCTGCATCCTTCGGTAATGTCATGGCCGTTTGAGACTTGGGGAATGGACATTGTCGGTCCTATAAATCCTCCGTTAGTCAAAGGTGACCGGTTCATACTGGCAATTACCGATTACTTCTCCAAATAGGCTGAAGCAGTTCCACTCAGAGAAGTTAAAACGAGCAACGTCATTGCATTCCTCAAACACCATATCATCTACAGGCATGGTGTTCCAAGACGAATCATACACGACAACGGTCCTCAATTTGTCAGCAACGCTTTCATAAGGTTCTGCGAGAAGTTCAAAATTCAAGACATCTCGTCAACGGCTTATAATCCCACAGCTAATGGATTAGCTGAAGCCTTCAACAAGACTATCATAAAGCTCTTGTCGAAACTTGTGAAGAGTAATAAACGGGATTGGGATGACAAGCTCGGCGCGGCTTTATGGGCCTATCGTACTATGGTACGTACACCGACCGGTGCAACTCCATACTCATTGGTGTACGGATGTGAAGCCGTTCTCCCTTTGGAAATCCAAATTCCGTCTCTCCGGATCGCTCTTGCAACCCAGATGACGACTGAAGAACAACATCAGAAACGCCTCGAAGAACTTGAAATGCTCGACGAAAAACGCCTGGAAGCTCAACAACATATTGAGTTTTACCAAGCTAGAATTTCTCGAGCCTTCGACAAAAAGGCAAGTTTTAAGGAAGGGGATTTGGTCTTAACTGAAAGACGGCCTATGATCCTTAACTCCAAGAAGAAAGGCAAGTTTGAACCCAAATGGGAAGGGCCGTTCGTAGTAGATACAGTTTACTCGAACGGCGCATATTGCTTAGTCACCAAGGACGGTGACCGGCTTATGATGCCAATAAATGGCAAATTCCTAAAAATATACTATCCTTAGTATCTTCAGGAAAATTAATGTATCGGGAAGTTCCCGGAAGAATACCACATGGGATATTCTTAGGGATAACCCAGCCAATGTAGAAGAAATAAATAAGAAATTCACGTTCGAGCTCCGAATGTCGAAATGTTTCTTCTTGTCACATTCTAACTCTCATGAGTCATTTTTGTGAGACGAGATCTAATCTTTTGATAGGTTAATCTTCCCTCACCAAACTATTCATTGATCAAATCAATTGACAGTGGATCCACCAAAATTCCTATCCGCCGGTCATTGGCAATTCTCAGACTCGACATGTTAGGTCCTAATCACTTAACATTGAAGTCTCCCTTTTGAGAGATAATACGAGTTGGCATTTCCATTGATACCCGTATGCCACTCTCTTTGCTTTCAGGTCAAACCTATAAAAGTTAGGACCAAAGCCAAATTCCCCTCTCGATTCCTCCCATGAACGAGAGGTCCACTTTCAATCCGGACAACCAAACCTATAAAAGTTAGGGTTGTTCCCCACTCTCACTTAGTCAAGCTTACCATAGCCGGGACTAAGACCGAGTCATTCCTTTTCGATAAACGAAAATTTGTCTTCGCTCCTTTTTCTACCAAACCTATAAAAGTTAGGGTAGAAATTGGGCTTCTTTTGATTCAAATGACCAATCCTATAAAAGTTAGGGTCGTTTGAACCTTTC
>BQKN01044572.1:10722-22810 GCA_022839385.1 Asparagus kiusianus
TGAACCTTTCGATTCTCGGAGTGGAGATCCCACTCCTAGTTTCATCCTTTCGGATCCTGGGGGTGGAGATCCCACCGCGAGTTTCCTTTCCAGCTGGAGATAGAATATAAAATTCTTCCTCTTCGGCACTGGGAGATAGAATATAAAATTCTTCCTCTCTCAGTTTGTCTTTGTTCTTAGAAAAGACACAATTCCCATCTTCCAGTATGTGCACTTTGCGCACGGGGAATTTTATCTCAACTCCTAAATAGAGATAAGTCTATGTCTAACACGCATTGCCGGTTTAGTCTTTCGCCGATTGAAAAAGACACCAGGGTCTAAACCTGGGAAATTTTATCCCGAAGCCTGAGAAAGGATAAGTCATCGCCTAATACGCGATGCGGGATACCCTTCGGCATCATAACACAAAGTCTCAGAGAGTTCACTCTCTTAGCACAACGTTACATGCGGAACGGATCTAGACAATTCGCATGCTAGCCCGATTCAAACGGTAATCGGTAAAGGCATATCAAACCCGTTGAGGGCTGGGGGTTTGCCAATAATCCCAAAGTCTATGCCTAACACGCATTGCCGGCTTAGTCTTTCGCCGATTGAAAAAGACACCAGGGTCTAAACCTGGGGAATTTTATCCCGAAGCCTAAGAAGGGATAAGTCATCGCCTAATACGCGGTGCGGGGTGCCCTTTTCCCTATAAGAAATGGTGAAGTCTATGTATTCAAAGTCATAGCATTAAGCCTAAGAAAAGCAATTCTCTTAGCACAACGGCATATCAAACCCATTGAGGGCTGGGGGTTGCCAAAATTTGATCATGGCTGGGTTCAAAGTAAATAAAGAAACATCATGAAAGAAGCAAGTGCAGAGTCTCTAGTAACAGATTAAGCCAAAAGCATACAACGAAAAGTTCGTTAGCCCGAAGGCAACTGACGGCTAAGAACATGGGACTCTAAACTAGAAAGCCTGTCTCATAGCTCTGCTCAAGTTCCGCCTGCAGACTAGCTCGGACAGAATCTTCGGAACTGCTTAAAACCTTCGCGGCTTCATTCTGCAGCTTCATCAATCCCTCCTGTGCTGATCCCAGCTTCTCGAGCGTCTGCTCACGAGAACGCTCTAATCCAGCCAGGTCTTCTGCAATAAGAGTAGCGGACTCTTCGGCACGCCTCAAAGCTTCCTTCAACCTAGCTATCTCTTCGCGGTTGGAATCCAAAGAGCTGAGTAACTCGACTCTACCAGCATCCTTCTTCGCCAGGGTAGCCATCAGCTGCGCAACAGAATGCTCACGTGATCGAAGCTCGCTACCAATGGAAGATCTCAAGTCGCGCCACTGTGCCAGCCTATGCTCCAGCTAAGAGGACACGAAGGAAGAAACCCCGTTAGCCTCCAATTCCTCTAACTCTCGGATCTCCGACTCCAGAACAGTAAAATCGGCAGTTAAGGAGTCGGCCAACTCTGGGTATCCTTCTTCTCTGATCATCATCATGTAGCGAGAGAAGGAACGCCTGAACTGATCGAAATGATATCCTTGATGAAGAAGTTTATCGAGCATGCCGTTAAAAAAGACGGTAAAAAGGGCGAGGTCGGTACGAAAAATGTCTCTGTCAGGATCGGTATCGGCCAAAAGGGTGCGGACACGCTCATATAGAGATGATCGAGATCCTGTAAGCAGCAGTATGGGAAGTTAAGAGATTATCAAATACAATCAGAAAACCCGAGGGGAGAGTTTGAGTATACCTGTGCCGACGGAGGTCCCCTCGGGTTGCGGTCCGACAGACTCCGAAATAACGGCAGGAATAGTTATGGAGGATATATCAACCCTTGCAGGCGAATCGGTCGTACCTCCCAACTGTGGCAGGGAGACACTGCTCTCATGCAAACTATCAGCCCCAGAAACTATAGTGGCATCAGGCACAACGCCTGGTCCTACAATTACACTTCTTTATTAGTCAAAATGGAAATTTAGACAAATAAGGAAAATCAGGATGAGAAGGTTGTATGCATACCGGCAACCCCATCGTCTTCAGATACGCCGGGAATGCCAAGAGTCATAAAGGTATCGGTCCAGATGGCCGGTCCTGTGTTTGCATTTATCTGTTAGTCAAAAGAAATCAAATAAATGGAAAGCAGTGCGACATTCAAGATCGTTTGCATACCTGTGAGTCCGTCACTCCGAGGTAAGCTAGACGTACTGGGGATTGCTATTGAATCAGTCCCAGTGGCTAGTGCTGTAATATCGACCCCTCGTTAGTCAGATAGAAGATCAAAAAAAATGAAGGGAATCAGATATATACCTGTGAATGAATCACCCCTAAAGGGTGGTCTCACAGTTCCTCTGGTAGTCTGTTCAGCCAGCATGTCGGCTAATAATCCGGCGTCGGGTTTCGAGAAACTTGGTACAGGAGCACACCCCTATTCCTCGAAACCTACATCATGAAAGGCTCCGTCCTCAGCTGGCTTTTCCATCGGAACATCTGCAGGGCAACCCAGATGTTGGAGATATGTATAAGAAGATAAGGGAGAAGAGAAAGCTTGGAAATACCTGTAGCAGGAACAAAAGATTCTCTTTCCCCGTGTCGGAGGAGGGTATCATCGGATGTAGGTACGCCTGAATATGGAACGGTAGGCTCAACACCGTCTGCCTGCTCAAGATCAATGTTTAGATTGATGCCCAGGGAACCGTCACGAAGGGCGTCGCACATCTGCTGCATGAAGCAGTCCATGTTATCAGATCCAGGGAATACCGAATCCGGTGGAAGTTCGCCCTCTTCAAAGAACCCTGGAACATAAAACATGATTATGAATCCCAAAAGGTAAATCACCTCAAAGCAATAAAAATATGTACAACAAGATGTTACCTTCCTCTCCATCGGCAATGTCGCCTAAATCCACTCCATAAGGACGCTGGCCGACGGGTGGTTTGTGAGCGATCTTCTTCCTTTTCGAGGTACCAGCCCTCCTAGAACCAACAGGTCGGTCATGCACGGACTGGCCACACGCCTCAATATGCGTGGGAGCTCGGTCGTTAGGCCCTGAGCCCGTATGACGAGAAGCGAGCGACTCATGATCATCAGCTGTCCTACCTAAAGTGATAATGGTCATTTTATTAAATGAACAAAGATCTTTCGTTGATACTAATTGGAGTTGAGAAAGAAAATCGAAGGGCATGACAAACCTGCATCAAGTTCTTCTTGGTCGGTGTCTACATCCACATATTCCTCCTCAGAGGTCTCGTCGTCATCGTCTGTGGGAAGGAGCTCTTCATCAGCTTTGCTTGAAAGAGGAGATTGGGCAGGCCTCTTTCCCTGTTTCCGAGCAAGCTCAGCCTTGCGAGCAGCCATCATAGCAGCCTGAACCGAGTGTTCGGATTGTAACTCTGAAAGACTCCTCACACCTACGAATTCATGGGCGGAAAGGAACCACTTGCAGCTGAGGAAAGTGATCAATGGCTTGCGCTTATAGGAAGGAAGAGCAAAATAGGCTCCAGTGCAGCCCACCATAGTCCACAGCCATGCTCGTACGTCGTCAATAAGCCCTCCCTCAACCTTCAAACCACGGCTTGGATTCCCAACATATAGTTGGTCATAGCCGAACTGACACGCAAAACGGCAGGGAAGGTAAGGCTCTATGTGACATCGATTCTTCACCCGAAGAACAAGATACCCAACCCGGATGTTCACCAACCAGCGAAAACAACCGATGTCAAGAATAGTCCGGTCACTTCTAGGTTTCTCCTCGTCAACCAGCACGTCACCATAGAGACCCGAGAAGTGAGGAAAGCATTTGAAGAACTCCCAGCTCTTACGAACTTGAAGTTCTTGTTGTACATCACTGAATTTCTTCCTGAGCCACTTGCTCCTCTCCAACAACTGAACGAAAGGAACGGGAACATCAACAGCACTGGGCGCCGACATCAAGTCAGGACGGTGAAGAACGAGCCACGCCATCAGATACGCGTAGGGAAGCTCGACCTTAGGACAAACAAGCTCGGTCGATGGTTCAGGACCCACCTGGGTAAAACCACTGACCACACTCCTAAGCCCGCAATGGATGCTGGCAACCATCACTGGGAGCAAAGAAAGCTCCCTCCCATAAGCTAGTTGAACCGCGGGGAAGAGCACCTCGAGAGGTAAAGCGTCTGAAGCCTGGTACGGAACAACACATTTCTTCAACCAGAGCGCAAGGTAGCTTGCTAGCAGAGACCGAGGTTCAATAGACTTCTGCGCACGACGGAGGAACGAACGGAACTTGGTTCCTGCAGGAAAAGCTCCCTCAGCACTGGCAAGGGTATAAGAACAAGCCTCATTCTTCTCCATCAACTCGTTAATAGCGGTAAAGGTCAAGACATCTAACTCACGAACAGGCCCGCTGGAATCACCCTCCAAATTCTGGAACAAATAAACAGCAAACTGCTTCAAGCTGATCTGCTTCTTCCTCTTTACTGGAGGAGAAGTCTGGAGCAAGGAGGTATGGTAGTGACAAGTGAGGTCCCAAAGAGTATCATACATATTAGGATTATCTTTCTTCAACCACCCCAACTGCTGGTTCGAAGGAAAGTACTCCTGATACGGACAATCCCCCATCGAAAGGCCGGAAACCTGATGCATCTCATGTAAGGCCAACCCTAACACTCCGCCGCTGGTCAAGAATGTGTTGCTGTCAGGCATGTAAGTCTCTAACAACGCCAAGAAGTGGCGGCAGCTGACTGGGAGTCCATGCATGGTGGCTCGTATCGGTGCATATAATCCACTGCTCTTCAAATCCTTCTCCCATCGCCCCAAGACGTAACTGGTCATGCGTGTCCACCACCCCTTGGCTAGTGAGGAAGCCCAACCGTAGCATCTGTAATCTGGTGGAGGTAACCGTCTTCCAAGTTGAGCCAGACGATTCCTCATGGTAGGAGCAGCTACCGATACCTCGCCTGGGGGTGCAGTATCAAGACCCATGATCCCTGGTCGAAGACCACGAATATGATGATACCCACCAGGACCAGGAGTCTTGTAATGAGAGATGTATCCACACTGAACTCGCTCAGCATCGTCAGTAAGGTGCCAAGACATCTGTCGCTCCACGGTCTGTCCCTCTAAATGAGTGAAAGAATATTGACGAGGAATGGAGGGAATGTACAAAAGAGCTCCTTCGTCGAGAGTCAGCCAGTGCTCCTCAGTAAGAGTCAATGTGGCAGGATCCTCAGTATGATCTCCGAACAGAAAACTAGGCTTCTTTAAAGCCTGAGTGGAGGAAGAGTCCGCAGTAAGGGGAGCATCTGTAATAAGCTGGCGTAAACAATGACGCCCTCCATCTCGTATCAAGCGACAGGATTCGTCAGAACGATCTCTGTCGAACTGAGGGAGTGGATCAATGACCTGCCTGACGGAAGCCGAAGAGAAGACTTCCTTGTTGCAACCAGTAGGGGCATGATGAGGGAGGCTGCCCGTGGGGAACTCGACTGCAACAAAGCATAAGGATAGAATCAGAAAATCCATCTCATAAAACCGAGATGAGATTATTCACAGGATAATTGGAGAGACGATTTCGAGTGTCTTACACCGGGAGGACGGTGTGCGTCATCACGTAGATAGCGTGATAACACACAACGACCTGTAAGGAGTAAGACGACACGAGATCGCCCCCAATATATCCGAAGACTTGAATTGGCTAAGCAAAACAAGTCCGAAAGCTTAACCCCCGCGAAGAGGGGTATCGGTTCTTCCTTCATGACCCGCGAAGAGGTCAATCCGGGATACAGAAAATATAAATTCTCACCCCCAAAGAAAGAGGCTGCTGAAGAAGATGCCGCAGGAACCTCTTCCTCGCTGTGCTGCGAATGGGAGCGACTCCTGGAAGGTCGAGGGCGACGTGGAGACATCGAAAATCTGCAAGGAAAAGCAGCACGTCAGGTACAATATAAATACACGAAATTTAAAAAAGGGAAATTAAGCACTTGAACTTAAGTCCTATGAATAAATAGGATTTTATAGTTGAAGTCTAATTAAACCTACAAATTTCGTGATTGTCATTTTCGCGGTGAATTTCGGTGAAATACCCAAAATGCCCCTCGTGTTCAAAGCTAAATTCGGGTCAAGGACACGCGTGATCTGGGTCATGATCAACACATTCGATCATCTAGCACCCCGGTACCCCACAATTCTGGTTAAATTTTGCAAATAAGCCCTTTGGTAGAATTTAGCCAATTTTGCATGAAGACCCCTCCACAAATTTTTGGTTTGGTTTCCGCATGCCTTTATCAAAAATTTGGTCATGAGTTTGTGGTTTAAACTTCTTGGTTTCCAGCCTTGAATTTGCTGCCTTTTTGCAAATAAGTCCCTCTAAAACATTTATGGGTAGTTTTGCAAATAAACCCCTCAACAACTCTTTGATCCTCTTGCATGAAACACCCATCACATTTTTGATCAAATGGACATGAATCCAAGCCTCAAAATCTCAGTACCATTTTTGCATAAAAGCCCCCACGAATTTCAGTCCCATTTTGCAAATAAGTCCCCCCAAATTTCGGCCATATTGCCCCATTGCAAATTTTGCATAAAAAACCCCCAAAGTTTTGTCCATACACAACCCATTATCTACTACAAGCATAAAGATTCAATCTTTATAAAAAAAAATGAGAGGGTTGTGAAGGGGAACTTACCAAATCAAAGGAGCTTTCTTTGAGCTTGGGGATGTAAGATAAAGCCCTAGTTGGAGGAGAAAACTTTCGGGCAATGAGTGCACACCAAAAATCCGAACTTTTCTTAAGGGATTAATGGGTTCTTGAAAGAAAAGAAATAATGGAGGGATAGAGGTTGGAGGAAGAAGAAAGAATCTTTTTGAAATTTGAAAAGAGGGGAAAACAAAAGAAAATGGGGAAAAAGACAAAATAGGGGGGGGACCATTGGTCTCGGCCAAGACACCCCTAGGGGTGTCTCGGCAAAACCGAGACACCCCAAGGGTGTCTCGGTTTTGTTGAGACACCCCGGGGTTGTCTTGATCCGATTTTGACCCCCCGAATTCTTTTCTGAACCCCGAGCCTGCCGATTTTTCGCCGATTGCTGGATATGTCGACGAGATTCACACAAGTCAACATTCGACGATGCGAAACCCTAGGGTCAACGCCGGTCAACGCGTAACCCTAGGTCAACGCCCGCCAGTGCGTTGCGATCAAAGTTAATGTTTGACGATTCAAAACCCTCGGGTCAACGCCGGTCAACGCGTAACCCTAGGTCAACGCCAGTCAACGCGTTGTAATCAAAAGTCAACGTTTGACGATTCAAAACCCTCGGGTTAACACCGGTCAACGCGTGACCCTGGGTCAACACCAATCAACGCGTTGCAACAAAAGTCAACGTTTGACGATTCAAAACCCTAGGGTCAACGCCGGTCAACGCGTAACCCTAGGTCAACGCCCGACAGTGCGTTGCGATCAAAGTCAACGTTTGACGATTCAAAACCCTCGGGTCAACGCCGGTCAACGCGTAACCCTGGGTCAACGCCAATCAACGCGTTGCGACAAAAGTCAACGTTTGACGATTCAAAACCCTCGGGTAAACGCCGGTCAACACGTAACCCTAGGTCAACGCCAATCAACGCGTTGCGACAAAAGTCAACGCTTAACGATTCAAAACCCTCGGGTAAACGCCGGTCAACGCGTAACCCTAGGTCAACGCCAATCAACGCGTTGTGACAAAAGTCAACGTTTGACGATTCAAAACCCTCGGGTAAACGCCGGTCAACGCGTAACCCTAGGTCAACACCAGTCAACGCGTTGCGATCAAAGTCAACGTTTGGCGATTCGAAACCCTCGGGTAAACGCCGGTCAACACGTAACCCTAGGTCAACGCTATTCGACGCGTTACGACAAAGTCGACGTGTGACGATTCGAAACCCTAGGGTTAATGCCGATCAACGCGTAACCCTAGGTCAACGCCATTCGACGCGTTGCGACAAAAATCGGCGTTCGACGATTCAAAACCCTAGGGTCAACGCCGGCCAACGCGTAACCCTAGGACAACGCCGTTTAACGCGTTGCGACAAAAAGTCAACATACGGTGATCCGAAGCCCCAAGTCAACACAATATGACAGGGATAGTAAGTTCAAAAGTCAACTAAATGACACGAGCCAAACTCAACTCACCAGTTGTAGACTCGAGACTCCGACGACGGCCAGGCGATAAACGCAGCGCCGGAAGAACTTCGGTTATTCGTCAAAGCATCGGATAAACCAAAAATTGAAGGAGTCGAGAGTTGAAGCTAACCACAGGTCCTTTATGCCGATTAAAGGCTGGATCAATTATATCCAAAGTATTCCAGTCTCTTCTATAAAAGAAACGAGTCCGGAACACTTTGGAGGGGGTATCTGTAGGCATCAAAAATTGCCGATAGGTCTCCACGAACAGTTTAGTGTTAAAGAATGACGATGAACGTCACTACCCGGTTCACAGGAGTTCGATTGACGTCGGTGAGCGGCTGAAGTGAATCGACGAGCTACGTGAGCCGACGGAATTTATGAATAACGGGAACACGGGTTAATTGGGAACCCCGCGACAGTTGCAAAAGGAGCAACGCCCTTCGGGTCCCGTTCGCCCTACAGATAATCCAACCATTGGGGCCGACAGAGCTCTTCGTCAGAATTCCAACGCATTCGAAATCACTCAAATCCGAGTTGGGACGAAGAATCAATGGCAAATGCACAACGGAGAGTCTCGGACTGAACTGGGGCACCCGGCGGTGTCTCGGAAAGGTCGAAACACCCTAGGGGTGTCTTGGCAAAACCAAGACACCCCAGGGGTGTCTCGGCCAAGCCGAGACGCCCCAAGGGTGTCTCAAGTTTGTTACACGCCCAAAAGTTATTGTGCCCCCCCTAAGGTCCCCTCTTGCCTATAAATAGGACCCTTGGGCCTCATTTTTGAGGATCTGGATTTTTGGAGAAGAGTGGCGAAGCCCTGCTGCAGCAAAGAGTGATCGAGCCCCCTCAGCAAAGGAGACTTCTTCATTGGATCTTCATTCCCCTCTCTCATCTTTTTCCTTAGTGTTACCCCTTGTCGGTAATACTAAGAAGAGCAAATATCTCCTTTATCCGAGATAGGAGCTTCGAGTTTCTAGATCTCCCCGCGGATCGACGAAGCTCTGCCCGATTTTCCGGAACGGATCTGATCGCCCGGTGGTCCACGGATATCAACATCCCCGTCACAGGCAAAGGACCCACGCAAGCAAGGGACGATAAACGGAACTTGTGTTTATTTCCAAGAAAGTTGTAATTTTATTTCTTTGTTATTTGGATTCATTGTAACGATCAAAGTTTTAATGAAATCAACGATGAAGGCAACTTTTCCTGAAAACAATTAATGCATATTTTTAAAGTTGAATCTAAAAATGAAATGCGTTTATTCACAAGATTCAAATCTTCATTATTAGGCACATATTCATTTTTATTAGAAGTAGAACATAAATAGTCATTTATAAAAGAAGTAGTATCATTTTTTATGTTTTCAACTTCTAACATGGTATTATTTTTGTCATGAGTCAAGTTAGCAATATCCAATTTCAGATTATTGTTTTCCAAATTTAACATATCATTGTTTTCTATAAGAGCATCATTTTCTTAAGTAATGATATCAAATTTGGAAGCTAACTTCTCATGATCGGATTTTAATGCAACATGCTTGCTTTGTAAATCAATAAAATCTTTATGCAATTTGTAGGCATGCAATAATCTCTTAGATGCATAAGCAAGTTCATCATTAGGTAAATCATTAATAGATTCGAACTCACAAACCTTACTAGGGCTATCGCCTAGTGTCCGTGTGCATGATGCTCCATAAAAACTTGAAGCGGGATCCTCCAAAGCTTGTCGGATCGTCTCCAAGTCCCCTTGATGTGCTTCAATAAGTTTCCATATGGTGTAAGCACTATCAAAATGAACAAACTTATTAGACATAGATAAATCAAAAGCATTTAGATATTCTAATAAAATCTTGTTCATTGTAAACATTCGATGATCATTTTTATTCCACTTGGATTTCTTCGTAGTGGGCACAATATAAGCATCATCTATAATTTTCCATAAATCAGAATGTTTAGATCTAACAAATAGCTTAAATCTAACACACTATTGGGCATAAGAAAAATTATCTAATCTAGGAGCAATATTGATGGCATAACCTAAACTAGATGCACCGTGCATATCCATAATGTATATATGCAAGAAGACAAATGCAATCTAAACAGATTAGCACAAAATGATAACTTGGATCTTTTAACTCAAGGCGATTAGACCTTAAATCAAAGAGCACCAATCTCTGATACCAATTGTTAGACCCTAGAGGGGGGGTGATTAGGGTCTTATGCTAATCTAATCCGATTTTATGCTAATTAAAACTTATTAATAAATTATTCTTATAAGATAGATATACAATATGTTATGAGCAAGAATATGCAATATGAACAAAGAGATATATCCTATATGGTGAAATATATGTAAGGATATATAAACAACACAAGGGTAAATAATCTAAACTAAAGATACAATTATGATAGGGCAATATAAACAATGCAAACACATAATATGATCACGGAGTTCGGACCTTCCGTCCTACGTCTCCGCTCCCTACTCCTGGGGAGAAATCCACTATCACAACCGGGTTTTCTATGATCACCCGAATAACGTTTACACCATGCAATATCAGTTTTCAACGCTCACCGATCAACGTTCACAATTGTATACGAAGTTCGATTCCCACGACCTACGTCTCCGCTCCTCACCTCAAGGAGGTCTCCACAACCATGTTTTCTATGCTCACCAGAATAACGTTTACACCTCACACTCGGTTTTCTAGCTAACCGAAAACTTTATACTCTTACAATGTAACAAATTGATTTGTTCTCTACAATGAACGAGAACTCAATTAAGCTCACGCTCTATGTAACAAATCCACAACCCAAATATACTATGAATGTAAATACAATAAGCTCAATAGGTTATGTGTGAACAAAGAGATATAAATCAAAACTAAACTTAATATAGTTATAGCTTAAAAACAATGATAATCAAATATATAAAGAGCTAGAAATAGAGTTTAGAAAACTTCTCAATAGATCAAGTGGTCGAGGGAGAATATTTGGATGCTCAAACCCAATAGATGATTTCCTCAAGCTCTTGTGAAATTGATTTCACAAAACAAATTCTCCAATGCTTAAAAGGTTTTTAAACAAACACTAAACAAAAACATTAAAACCCTTGTTAAACTTGTTAAAAACATTTCTTGGATTACTTATAAGAACCGAGGTATAAGAGGGTATTTATATGTAACCCCAAAGCCAAGAGAAAGCCAAGAAAAGACCAAAAAACCAACCCAAAAACGGCCCTGGAAACTAGCCATTGGAAGCTGAATGACAGATCGGCGGTCGACCATGGAAAACGCGCGGTCGATCGCGAGCAGGTCAGAAACAGATTCTGGGCTCTGAAAAATAGCCGGTCGACCGTGAAACTCTCTGGACTGCATCCGGTCGAACGTCACGATTGACCGCGAGCCACCAAAAAACAATTTTGAGTCTCTAGACTAAAGACGGTCGACCGTGGTGGTCGATCGCAAACTGGCACATGAAATTATCAGGTTTTGAAAGTTATTTTTCTGTTTTTAAAACCCTGTTTAAAAATATCAAACAAATTCCAAAAAATATAAAACTTTGGGAAATGATTGTAGACATGATAATAAACATATTACAAATGGTGGTTTTTAAAAAGGACCTCCCAAATAAAAAATATCATCATTTTACAAAATAGTCCAAAACATAAAAATGTAAACAAATGAGTTTTGATATTTTAGCTTAACCATGTTTTGAAACATTACAAAATGATTATATAGACTTAATAAAAGATGTATATGATTGTTATTAAGTCCATAAACCAAGAAAATAATATTTTCACAAAATTGCATATTCTATGCAATATATTCTTAAACACAATAGAATATGAAACAAATGAAAATGTCAATAATTTTGTTTGTAGTTTCATATCTATGTAGCTAAATCAAAACACAATAATAAATGTGAAATATGTAATTTCATATTTGTAAACATGTAAACCTAAAAACTTGTATGT
>BQKN01044578.1:1376-13460 GCA_022839385.1 Asparagus kiusianus
ACGACTTCTCTGAAAAATACTGACGAATGGCCATAGGAGCGGTCGACCGGACTGGTCGACCGCTTTCTGACATATTGCAGAAAACAGGTTTTTGACCAACTTGAAATATTTGCAAAATATTTGTTTGACCTCTGAAAATTCTGAAACTTTGTAAAATATTTTTTAATACTAAAAACAAACTGTTTGAAAAAAGAATTTTGCAGATAGGTCCTCATACTTGTGAAAAATAAGGTTTTGTGAAAACCACTTAAAAGCTTAAATATGAAAACGTGTGTGTGAGTCCCAATAGCTTCAAGTAAACACAGTAACACTTTGCCTACATTCTAGCACTAGAGAGAAACATAAAAGAAAGCTAATATCCTCATATTGAAAGTAATACTTGAGCTTTGATATAGCTTGAATCGGATGAAGCTTTTATTCGAATTTGTCGTTCTTGAAATAACGTTGCTTCATCTCTTGGCCTCCTCCTCCTTTGGATATCATCGTTGTAGCATATATTCCATCCATCCTCCATTAATAGCACTAACGAGCTTGATAAATAGATTTACTACATTTTCACTTAATAAGCCATTAGTACTGATAATGGTAGTTGTAAAACATCATCAAAACATAAGGACTAACAGAGAAGCCATCTAAAAGTGCCTTCTTCCAAAGAAGATGAATCCTTGGAAAGTACATCCATGAAGCGGGCGTTCACCTCGTCAACTCCATCAAAATTGGGAGCACAGCAAAAAATTCTGTAATTATCTCCCCGAGACAAAAGCTGTCGAGCCCTCACTATGTAAGTACAAGTCCATGTAGACGACTCTAGTCTCTGGAGGAAGGGAACATAAGCATCAGCACCCTCAGATACCCCCGTCATCAATGAGGGACAATGCAAAACAAACTAGGCTGCCAAATACGTATACGGTACTGGTACGCGGGGCTGAGGAGTTTTCCCGGCTTTCTTCCTAGCAGCCTTAAGTCCTGAGGCGCAGAGAAGCTCAGAGGTCAACGTCCTTAGGCCGTTCTGTATACAGCTTACCATAGCAGTGAGAAGATTCACAGGTCTTCCATGCGTCAACAAAACAGCTGGGTATATAACCTCAGCTAATATTGCTTCTATGGGCCTTGACGGTACCACACACCATTTCAACCAAATCATGAAGAAACCGGCAAGAAGAGCTGCATCAGAAATAGGAACTGTGGCCTGGTAATGAAAGTTCTCAAATTCAACACCAGCCTTAAAATTATCCTCTGTGTGCTCTGTTTTGTAGGTAGCATCGGAAGCCTTAATTCGAGCTTGGGCGTCTTCAAGAGAAATAGCTGCAACACGAGACACGGTTGTGTCTTTTCGGTTCAGGTTCTGAAAGAGATATTCCGCCCATGTGGTATGCATGATGCCTCCCCCACGCATCCCACAGACTTGAGCGCATATGTGGAAGTGGCACATCAGCTCCCAGAATGTTGCGTAAATTTCTGGGTATGCCGTCCTCAATAGAGAGAACTCCTCCGTGGTAGGAATAAATTCTTCATATGGTATTCTACCAAACGGCAACCCCGACACTGCCTGCATCTCATGAAGAGCAAAACCTAACTCTCCTATGGGTGTGAAGAACGTGCAACTGTCCGGGTTATATTTCTCCAACATAGCAAAGAAATTATGATAACTCTGCGCGACACCCCGTCGAGTAGCTAACACGGGAACCGTGAGACCCGATCGAGCGAGCGACTCCTTAAGTTCCTCAAGAACGAAGTCAATCATGCGGGTCCACCAGCCTCCTTCTCCAGAATAGACCCATCCTGGGGATCTGAACATCTGGGTCGAGAATTCACCTCGAGCTACAATAAATTGACGAATGAAAATGTTCGCCGGACACGGCATCTCTGGAACCTGATCTTTCTTCTCAAATAAATCGGGTCTCAGCCCTTTGAGTTGTCCCCCAATTGGTGTGCGAGCCCGCCGACCAGATCCAAGCAATACATTTTCCTTCTCTTTGACTATGTCGAAGGTCAAACCCTGACGACAACTTGCATTCAAAAAGTAGGAGAGCGGGTACATCCTCTTCATGTTTGGAAGGAAGAAGTAGCGATTATCAACTTTCCGCAACAACTTCGAATCTTCTGCATGTATGAGGTGATCGTCGATAGATATTCGATCTTCGAATATGAACACTGGTTTAGGAAACTGAGTATGACCAGCAGGGGTCTCCATGTCTAAGTCAGTGATCAAAATTCTAAGACTAGAACCTCGAGGAGACCTAATCATGTCCGTTCTCTCCGAGTCAGCGAAAGTACAAAGCGGAATTATGTTTTGAAGACTGAAAATCTCATTCGCATCAGGTCCGCCAATATACCCAAAATGATGCTCTTGCGAAAGCGGCATGTTTGGAAGAAGCACTGCACGATCAAAAGCAGAAGTTAGTGGCTGAAAACAAGTTACTGACGTAAACACAGAATCATAAATCTCGAAATGAGAAATTCAAGCTTCATGTCAAGGAATTTTCAGACGCGGAGATCGAGCCCCGCGTCAGAAACCCAAAACGCGAGGGTCGAACCTCGTGTTGGAAAATTTGAACGCGAGGGTCAAGACCCACATGGAGTCCCAACTCCGCGTTCTCATTAACAAGAACGAGTCATCTTCCTCGTTATCGAGAACCCATCTAGGGTTTTCAGAGAACTTGCTAAGGCAAGTTATTCCAGTCAACACTCACCACGACAGGGAGGCCCCTGCGACAGCGGGGATGACGACAATGTTCCTGCACGAACAAGAACACCGCCGACATCCTCGGCCGATGGCGTTTCGGAAGTCGTTCCGGTGACTTTCTTGGAGGCCGAGCCTGCTCTTTGAGGCGCCATTGATACTGTCAATCACAAGGAATGCTTTTGAACGAGGGAGACAGAGCTCGTCGGAGATCTCGCCGAAATCAAACGAGAGTTCTCGTTCTTGGAAATAGTCGAAAATTTTGAGAGTCAATGACTCTTGACGTGACCACTCAGGTCTATTTATAACAGCCGTCAAGTTGTTGAGATGACACGAGATTCTAGGAAAGAATCCCAACCATTTTCAAAACGCGAAGCTCACTGCCACGTTCAAACTCTAAAAGGGAAGGCCCAAGCCCGCGTCACTAAGGCCTGAACCTCGCGTTCTAAACCCCAAACGCGGAGGTCATCTTAGCGTTACCATTCTTCTAATTCTTCAAAGGCATGGGTCCCCCCTTAACAGAGTGTTAATCAAAACCTCTGTATCCCTTTAGCAGATTCAAAATTCTCATTGGGTGAATATTTTATCCCAAACTATTATCATCACCACAGAGTTTGAGTTTAGCTGGCACAAAATACTAGCGTAGCTATAACCCCTCTGTCAGAATCCGCTTATCAATTCTCGTTAGTAGAACGATAAGTCTCCAAAATCACTCAGATTATTGTCAATTTATTAGCTCTTTCCAACGGAGCAATAAATAACCAGTTTATCAACCCCTTTCGGTGGGGTAATAAAACTCCTCAAAATCTTGTTCAAATCACAAGCGTCATAATTCATCGCTCTGATGACAAAAATCCTTAGTGGTCTTCCCCAGCAAGACACAAAAGGATTTTATCCCCACAGAAGTCACGTTAAAATCATACCTCTGATAAAATATCAACTTATCGACTCTCTCCAATAGAGCGATAAGTCCTCAAAATTGCCCCGATCGCAATTTCTCTCCTGTCAAGTTAATATCACACCTCTGACAAAATATCAACTTATCGACTCTCCCCAATAGAGCGATAAGTCCTCAAAATTGCCCCGATCGCAATTTCTCTCCTGTCAAGTTAATATCACACCATTGGCAAAATATCAACTTATTGACTCTCCCCAATAGAGCGATAAGTCTTCAAAATTGCCCCGATCGCAATTTCTCCCCTGTCACGTTAATATTACACCTCTGACAAAATTCAACTTATCGACTCTCCCCAATAGAGCGATAAGTCCTCAAACTGCTCCGATCGCAACGTCCTTTCTTGTTATATTAATCTCACACCTCTAACAGTTCAGACTCCCTTATTTGAACCTTTTTATCTCGCTACATAAGAAGTGTTCTTATAAGATCCCCAATAGACTAAGTATCTTCCTAGAACTATCCCTGATGATAATAAGGAAAAGTTCGGAATTTCCCCACAGGAAAAAAGACCACGCCAAGTTAAAATTACACCTCTGGCGTCTATAGACTTCTTGCAGTGTTTAAAATCAAAATAACACAGGAAGAATTCTACTCTTTAGTTCTGTCTCGGAAGAATAATTCAACATTTTATCCCCAACATTTCGAAATTTTCTAGAGTTATCTTAAATGATAATAAAAGAAACTTTCTAACTCCGGGCTATCCCGGAAATTTACGCTAAGTCGTGAATACACCTCGGGTATTTCTCGTGATTTGTTATTTAAAATCAAAACATGACAAACGCAAGAAACAATGAGGGACCAATATCACTTTTTATTCAAGAGTTAGAAGAAAGTGATACAAAACAAACTTGTTCTTGTCAGAAGATCATTACAAAAACCAAATTCACTCATGCATCAACTCAAAAGAAAGGAGTTGAGTCTTGAGTTCAGCTAATTCCTCCTCGTGTTTAGCTCGCACCATAGCTTCAGCCGTGGCCCGGAGTTCATCTTCACTTGGAATGATGATGGCTGCCACTTCATTCCTGGCCTTCTCCAGGGCTTGAGCCTGTGTATGATACTCCAAAGAGCCAGTTGCGTTTTGGGTACGTAGGATGTTGACAATGCCTTCTTCGCAGGAAAGTTCAGCCTTCAATCGTAGGACTTCGGCTTCAGCTTCAACAAGTCTGTTCTGAAGTGAATTCATAGAAGCAGTTGCGTGCTCTAACTCTTCTCGCTTCCGAGTGTTACGCTCATGAAGCTCCGCGATCTGACGCTCTTTTTCGGCTAAGTCCCGTTCTAGTGCTTCTCGGTGAATTACTTCTGCGACCTGAAGCTTAGCCAGAGTTGACACGATCTGCGGCTAAAGTTCTCTATGGCCTAATTCCTCGAAGCGTTGTAATTTCTCTTCCAAATGAAGGATAATCTCTGAGCAGCGCTCGAACCATCGAGTGTCGCCCACGCTCCTGACTCTATTTAAGCCCGCCTCCAGAAGAGGTCGAAAGGAGTTCAAAGTGCCTTGACCGTTCATCATGGACTCAACCACCGTCTTCGCAAGACTGTTTAAGTATGCTAAAGAGATTTGAAGGAACTTAGGTGCATTAGCGAGACTGATAACTGCACCCGAAGATACCCCTCCGGCAGCTGAGATCGGTGCGTCGAGATGATGACTAGCAGGCGATCCAGGTGCCGAAGCTGCAGAAGCAATTGAAATATTCAGTTGCGAAGGACTTGAGGTCAAAGTCATCAATGCCTTCGCTTGAGATGAGCTTGGCCCAGCCTCTGTTGGGGTGAGTGAGATCTTCATCACCGCTTTTGGTGAAGTAGCTACCACAGAAGAGTCATGTAAGGGTTGCTCCTGCAAAGGAGCCGACACCTGCACGACCGGCTGTTCCAGAGGAGAAGCCGCAACAGTAGTTTCAGGCAACGCTACAGGTGAAACCTTCGCCGTAGGGGATCCAGATAAATGTTGCTCTTGTGAAGGAACCGACACTTGTGCAGGTTCTTGCTCTAAAGGAGCAGCTGAAGTAGTCCCGGGAGTAGGTGAACCTGCACGAAAAAACGGTCGGAACGCGGAAAAAGCGTGCGGAATAAGTCGAAACAAACTAAGCTTACCGGTGAGATAAAAAGGAGTATAACCAGATGCCTTATCAGACGGAGCCTTGGGAGCATCATCAAAAATGGTTATGTCATCTATAGAATTACGCTCCTCATCTTCCACATCATCACCTGGCAAGTTGCCGACTTCAGCATCCTCATCATCTCTATTTTTGCCAGCTTCATCGCCAACCGAGGAGCCTCCATAATCGACTTGCTCCTCATCATCCCGGGTAGCTGAAGGTTCAGGAAGATTAGTGTCAGCAGCTGGTTTGGTCATAAATCCCATTGTAGGACTGGGCACCAAATCACCAGCTTGTGACATTAATAATGAAGGAGAAGGGGATGGATTCTCTTCGATATCCCTCTGCTCCGATACCGGAGACTTAGGAAGGTCCATCATCAGCGCAGACTCTGCATCTGCGGCCATTAACTCATCCTCTTCATCTTGAGGAGGATGGTAAGAAGAAGCATCGCCCGAAAGGGCTGGCCCATGAGAGCGAAGCCCAGTCCTATGTGGCAAGCCTGCAATAGAAGATTCCTGTTGTTCTTCATCTTCAGCAGCTCTGATGGCATCCGCCATCAACTTAGACTTTTGTTGGCCTTTGAGGGGAGGCGAATCAACCAGCAACTTCCGACGAATCTGTTTATCATATTTGCCGGTCTCATCCGCTGAGAGTTTTCTCTTCCCAGCTGCCCTGGTCATGGGGGGATCAACCGCTTGTTGCTCTTCCGCCGGAACAGGCTCAGCTCTTTGTTCCTCTTCCTGTCCAGCCGGTTGATTCTCGATGGATAGGAACTCGTCAATCCCTCTCAAGCGGGTTGTCTTGGACCCCTTTCTTAAAGCATACATATACCTAATATCTTTTAGGCAAGATGTATTCGGGTTGTAATTGGGAGTCTGAGAAGCGGCGAAATACCAATTGCAGAAGCTCATTGAAGTATAGGAGTTGGGCGTTTTGTGGGGAAGCCTGAAGATCGCTTTGGTACAACCCGCCACAGAATAATACCAAGCCCTGGCTCCTTCATATAAATTGCCCACAATTGAGAGTTGAGGACGAGGGTTCCCGATGTACACTTGATCGTACCCAAATTGGCGAGCAAACCTATAAGGCTGGTAAGGCTCGATGAAACAGTGAGGGCCTTGTCGGAAGATTAAATAACCAGGCCTGATAGAAAGCAGCCAATGAAAAACACCCCCGCTCAGCTGATTGAATCCATTAGGACCTGCTACGTCCTGATATTCTGCTCCATAAACGCCGCCTTCAAAATCAGGAAAACAGCGGAAGATATGGAAGTGAGTGTCTCGCGCCAAAATTTGACGGATTCTAACCATATACCCCCCTTCCCATTTCGCGGACTCTAATCATTGCACGAACGGGATGAATGAATCTCCTGGGGGAGAGGCTGCACTCATTAACGGAGGACAGTGGAGCACGTACCAAGCCATCAGATAGGTGTATGGCAATGGTACCCTAGGATTTGGAGTTTTGAAAGTCTTGTGACCCTCTGTAGATGGTAAAAATTACCGCGGCGGATTAGCGAACAAATTCGCCCGCAGAACAGGACCACCCTCTCTTAGGTGGAGAGCCTACTGTAGCCACTAAGTGGATTCGCTGGCACACGAGCCCCCACATTGGCCGCACCCGCCAAATCGCATGGGTCTGCCAGCGAGGCGAATCCGCCTTCACTAACTAGATCCGTTCACAAGGGAGGTACTCAAATCCGCCCTCATGTGCCGAAACCACTTGAGCCACGTCTGCCTACGTGAGCCGAAAGCCGGATTTTCAGGAACAACCCTTCCCTGCTTCCCACGATGCGAGAGGAGGAGGGTACAGTGTCCCAGGTCCATCAGACGGCCGCCCGCGGTTCAAGCGAACGAGACAGGCGCCGGACCGGCCTGCATACTCATAAATGCGAGTCACCTCACCCATCAAGAGGAAGAGCCGAAGCCGTCGGCGCGCCGCAAGCTATCTGGAGCTAGCTCTGACGCGAGACGTCCATTCTCCCACCCCTATTCAGACATAGGGAGAGGGGAGGAAGCACAACATCCCAGGACCGCCGGAGGGTCACTCGGTACCTCACCGCACAAGTGAGCGGACAGTTACCAGAGCCATCGGCGTCCACATAAATGCAGCTTACCTCACTCCAAGCAAAAGGTCAGAGCCGCCGGCGCTCAAGGAACTGGCCAGACCCACTTGAGTGTCTGGCAGCCGCTGTCACGAGCACGAGGAGGGACTTTCCCACTCCTACACGACGTGACACAACACGTCGTCCCACCAAACAACCGCTTGTTGTACAAAGAGACAGTCGGATGTCTTGGAACAGTGTATGGTCACATCCCATAATTCAAGGAGCAGTCAAACTGCCTCCCTCCCATTTAAGAGCTTTTTTTAGCAACCTTGATGGAGGATCGGAGATCGAAAATCGGCCAATAGAGAGAGAGCTTGATCGATCAACCAAGAGAGGAAGAAGCTTTTTGCATACCCTTGCATTACAGCACCATCTTCTAGCTCCGAGCTCCGATCGCCGGCGAGCCAGAAGAGACGAACTCCTTCACCTCGAGCTTCTACTGAGTACTGAAGCTCTCCAGCAACTTCGGTCGAACTGTCCAAGGGAAGCAGACTCGGCACGAGCACAGAGCGAAGCATCCTGTAGCTATCTTAAAGTCCCCACGATTAAACAAGGAGGGCCTTCCCTCTGCTTCTGTTGTAATTCAGATTGATTTAGTTTATAATAAGCTTTCTTATCAATACAAACAAAATCCCCCATTCTCGGGAAAATCAGGAATTTACACCTACACCCTCGGACTCCACCTCTGAAACACCAATGAAGTCCGAGGCCAATTCGCGCAACCCATGCTGCAAACAGCTCACCATGGCATGAAGGAGGCTCACAGGTTGCCCATGAGCCAAAAGGACAGCCGGGTAGATCACCTCAATGGCGAGAGCGTCGATCGGCCTGGTAGGAACGACGCACCGCTTGAGCCACAGCATCAAATATCCAGCCAACAGCGCTGTGTCAGAAATTGGAGTCAGAGCCTGGTAATGGAAGCTTTCAAACTCCGTATGAGCCGGGAAAACATCTTCCTTGGCTTCATTAGTGTAGTGGGAGGTAGCATTATCAATGCGAGCCTGAACCTCCTCCAAAGTACTTGCAGATAATCGGGTCACTGAGCCTCCTTTAGTGGTCAAGTTCTGGAATAAATATTCCGCCCAAGACACTTGTTTAATGCCGCTTCCTCGAGCCCCTGTTAGCTGTATACAGATGTGGAAGTGACACATGACTTCCCATAAGGTGGAGTAAATCTCAGGGCTTGTCTTCTTCAAAATCTTAAGTTCCGCTGATCCCGGGACAAACTCTTCGTACGGCAAATCCCCAAGAAGAAGACCCGAGACTTTATGCATCTCGTGAAGAGCGAAGCCTAATTCCCCCACAGGGGTGAAGAAAGTACAAGTCTCAGGGTTATATTTCTCCAATATGGAGAAGAAATAAAAATAGCTTTGGACAATTCCAAACTTAGTGGCCCGCACAGGAACTTTCAAACCAGCTTGGGAGAGGGGCGCATCCAATTCGTCCAAAACGAACTTGGTCATCCGAGTCCACCATCCTATCACTGGAGAATGAACCCAGCCAGGAGTTCTAAATCCTTGCGCGAGAAACTCTCCTTTCTTCGCCACAAACCTCTTGACAAAGGTATTCGCTGGACTGGCCACTTCGCCGAGGGGATACTCCTTAGCAAATAACCCTGGCAGTAATGCTGTCACCTGCCGGTTATAACCAACTGTGCGGACCCCGTGGAAGGTCAGATTTCCGAGAGCGACCCCATCCTGATCCTTAACCAGGGGCCAATCCATACGCCTTGGGACGGAAGCACACTAGAAATAAGATATGGGGAACATCCTCTCCATATTGGGCAAGAAAAGATTGCGGTCCCCAACTCTCCGTAGCCACTTGTGATCCCCGTCATAAGCGGTACTTGCTTCGAAGTCAACAAAATCTCCGAAGAGGAATCCGGGTTTGATTATTGGCTTACGGCTCGGGTTTTCCAGTCGAGCGTCCGTAACTAATATCCTAAGGGTCTCAGAAGAAGTTTGGGTGATTAGTTCCACGCGACTCTTATCCTTAGTTCGAAAAACTGGGAGTTCTTGACGAAGGTTGAACGTCATATTCGAGTCCACACCACCTTCATGACCAAAATGATGGCGAAAGGGAAGAGGCTCAGCAGTATGACGCACTGCAAAATAAAGAAAAAGTTAGATAACATAAAGGTAAAGTTCAGACGCGAGGGTCGAACTTAGCATCAACAAGAATTTCAGACGCGAGGGTCGAGCCGCGCGTCAAAAACATCAGACGCGAAGGTCGAACTTCGCGTCATCAATTTCAGACGCGAAGGTCGAACCTCGCGTCATCAATGTCAGACGCGGAGGTCGAACCCCTCGTCAAAAATACTAAACGACGGAGTCCAGCCCCGCGTTATTGAAACGAGTTTCCTCGTTGATCTCAAAATCAAAACTTGCCGAAGCAAGTTTAATGACCACGGAGGTCATACTCACCGCCAATCAAAGGAAGCTGAGGCGACACATCTGCCTGAGCAGCAGCGCCGCCGACCGGCGCTGACGGTGCCGATCCTCGGGCCGCGACGGCATTAGACTGTGAAGGACGAGGAGCGACGGGCTTCTTGGGTGCCATGGGGTCTCGTCGGAGGAAATGAGCAGTTGTCGCCGGAGAAGAAAACAAAATTTTTCTTCGTTAAAGCTTCAAGAAGAGTCGAATGACTCTTGATTTGACCTCCAGCGGTCTATTTATAGACAACTGTGAGCTATCAAATCGTAATGGACGGGATTCGAGGCCAGAATCCCACCCAAATTCGACCCTAGCGTTCGAGTTATTTGGACTTCCAAACGTGAGGTTCAGCCACGCGTTTAAATTGTCCAACGCGGAGCTCACCCTAGCGTTCCAATCCTCAAATGAAGAAGTTATATATGCATTTGGACCGCTATAATAACAGCTTCTTAACTACCAAGGCTATGACACAGCCCCAGATAAGTAAAAGAAGAGCTAACAGTAATCACCAAGGCGACCAAAATCAAGAAACAACAGGCGACTCCACTGAGGAGTCTATCAGATGAGTGTGAGCAGATTACAATCAGCAACGTTAAAACCATCAGACTCATCAAGGCTCAGAAGCTGTAACAACACCTCAACATTCTGGCAACCAGTTTCGCTACGTCTTCTAATCAGACGAAGTGGACAATCAGTTTACGAAATTTTGGGATCCAAAGTATTCGGAAAATTCGTCCCAGTCAACCGCGAACTTTCAAAAACTTTAGAGGGGGTTCTGTAGGCTGTCTAAAAATCACAATAGATAGCTGATCCCTACGAGATTACAAGGCAATGGTTCCTTCGAATCAAGAAGCAGAATTCATCCTTGCGATCGAAACAGAAGAGATTTCTAAATCATTACATCCGCAGCATTATAATCGCTACAAACACGACCTCATGTTTGAGATGATTGATCTTGATGGTTGCGACAACAACATGACCAATATTATATTAGCAACTATTAGAGATGCTGATGAGCAGTGAAATGATTTCAGAAATAAAAGGTTGGGCTTAGTTGGTGAGTTGCTTGGTAGAGAGCTGTGGGCAAATATTCGTCTAAAAGACTCTATGGATGTTGATTCCTGACAAGTTCCAACAATGAAAGCTGCAATCAGATGAAAGTTGCGAATGGAGGGCTTTTCATACAGATCGAGAAGGGTTACAATTCAATGACGCTTCCGACAGCTGATGGAAACTCTATTCAGCAGTCTTCACAATCAACGGTGAAAGTTACAATCTGACGACTTTCACACTCCACAACAGCTAAAGCTAGGATTACAGAACAACGGTCCTTTGCAACACCTTACAGAAGAAGTTACAAGTCAACTAGCCCCTTCTCAAACACGGAAGTCATCCCCGCATTACAATTCTAGAAGTGCAGGCGACCCCCGCGTTTCCAAGATCACAAATCAAACGCGAGCGACCCTCGCGTTCGTAGGGGTTCAACCCACACCGACCCCCGCGTTTCCAAGCAAGCAACAAGCCAAAACGCGAGCGACCCTCGCGTTCATGATGTTCAACCAACACCCAACATCGCGTCTTAATTCTAAGACACGAAGTTGGGTTCTGAACGCCAGATTGGGCGTTTGACTTGTTCAAACACGAGTCGAACGGTTTCAGAACTATTTTCCCACGATCTGAGGAAATCACGCCCACGTAGGAGCGGATTTAGAGGGCAGTTCTAACCTCTTATCCTCCTATAAAAACTCAACGAACCCAACAAATCAAGGGTTGGATTCTGGAGACTGGATTTTTAGAATCTAAA